>VZRX01015153.1:0-2500 GCA_013398075.1 Notiomystis cincta | reverse complement strand
TCACAGAATTGTTTAGGTTGGAAAAGCTCTCCAGGATCACCGAGTCCAACCAGTCCAGCACTGCCGAGGCCACCACTGCCCCGTGTCACCAGGTGCCACATCCACAGGGCTGTGAAATCCCTCCAGGGGTGGGGAACCATCCCTCCAGGGCTGGAAATTTTCCCCAGTTTCCAACCTAAACCCTCCCTGGTGCATCTTGTGGCTCTTTCCCCGTGTCCTGTCCCTCCAGGCCTTCATCTCCAGCTCTCCTGATCCCCTTTGGGCACTGGAAGGGGCTCAAGGGTCTCCCTGGAGCTGAGCACTGCCAGCCCTCCCAGCCTGTCTCCAGAGGGGCTCCAGCCCTTGGAGCATCTCCATGGCCTCCTCTGGACTCTCTCCAGCAGCTCCAGGTCCTTGCTGGAGTCCCAGAGCTGACTGCAGCACTGCAGAGGGGTCTCGGGAGAGGGGGGAGGCTCTCCAGATCCCTGAGTACAGACAGGTAAGGGAGATCCCAGTGCAGGGAAATGGGGTGGATTCTCAGGAATCAGCAGAAGACTGATGTCAGAGAACAATAAATTGGTTTTGAGCTTTCCCCCATCCCCTCTGCAGCACAAACCTTGGCTGCCACAGTTTGTTGGCTGGGCAGAGATTGGTATTTCCTCTGTCTCTCCATCCAGAGCATTTGTTCTCCTCTCCTGGAGCAGTTGCAGCTCAGGATAATCAGGTGGCTCCTTGGTGGAAGCACAGCACCGCTGCTCAGAGCCTCCCAAAGCACTGCCAGGGAGTGCTGGGACATCCAGCAGGCACTTGGCAAGTGCTTTGCAATCCCTCCATCCCCAGAGTCCCAAATCCAGCCCCAGCCTGCCCAGGGATGTCCTGGCTCCCCAAGCCTGGCATTGATGTTCAGCTGAGATGGAGCTGCTGGTGTTGAAGGAGCTGTGGTTGGTACAAAGCCTGGTTTGGGTTTGGAAGTGGGAATCTGGGGGAGTTCCCATGGACAGCGAGGTCCAGGGGCTGCTGCTGAGCATCCAACTCCTCATTTCCATCAGCTCTGAAATTACACCTGCTCCTGCAAGCTGTAGCAAACTGCTGCTGAGGTATTGGGTAAAAAATGGGTCAGAATATCAGTTACTGCTCGAGTTAAACACCCACTGACTTCCAGGGAGTTTAACCTGCAGAAATACTGCTGGATGAGGTCCAGGGAGAGTTCCTTGCTTCTAAGGATAGAATTTGGCCCCACAACCCCCCCAGAAATCTGAAGGAAACCGTGTGTAAAACTGTGTTAAAGCACAGATTGGGAAGGGCTGCCTTTAATTGGGTTTTAATGTAGCTCACACTCGGTGTGAGCCTGCCTGGGTGTTAGAGGTGTTCAAAGGAAGCATTTTGGTCCATTTTTCACCACAGTGATGCAGGCAGACAGCAAGTTTATACCTCACAGCCATGCTTCTGTTTTACTAGGTTGCATTTTGCAAAGGTACATGCACAAGCAACAGAAAAAAGCACCATAAAAGTGCCTGATGTTTCATGGAATCACAGCCTGCTTTGGGCTGAGGGGACCTTAAAGCCCATCCAGGGTTGACCATGCCATGGGTTGACACCTCCCACTGTCCCAGGGTGCTCCAAACCCTGTCCAGCCTGGCCTTGGACACTGCCAGGGATCCAGGGGCAGCCTCATAACAAGAGCAAAACATTTGAATTAAACAATTATCTCTTCACACATCACTGCTAGGTTGGTCTGGGGTAGGGTGACAGATTTAATATGGCTTTAATAGTAAAGGAAGCTCAAAATTGCTAAAATTCAGCTTTCTCACTCGGGTTAATTGTTTATACCATTGCCTGTGTCAGTAGAAGTTCTGCAGTTTGGATGAGAATCTGTTCTCCCCTGGTCCAAGAGCCAGTTGGGGTGTTCTGGCTCAGGTGGCAGCCTGTGCAGCAGGGGGAACTGCTGTTTTCTAGACAGATTTGGGTATTTTTGCACTGTTGTGCTTGAATGTTGGGTTTTTTGCTGATAGTAATAACAGTGAGAACCAATAAGTGAAAAAAACCAACAAGAAAAGTTGTGTGTGTAGTACCCCAGGCAGGCTGTGAAAAAGCTGCTGAGGAGGAGCAAGTGTTTATAATTGTCTTTGCATTTGCAAAACTCTGGGGGGAAAACAAACAAACAAAAAGAAAACCACCAAAAAAAAAAACCAAACACAAAAATAAACCAACACAACAAACAAAAACTAACACTCCCAGCAATCAGTGTTGAGGGGAAGGAAAAAACCAGTCTGCCTTTAATTCCTCTTAATCAATGACATTAGAAAGGATGGAAAGTGAGACTGTGGGGTTTTTTGAAGCTCTCTGGCCCCAAGATGTGTGTGAGGAGATGTAGAGGGGACAGGAAGGGACTGGCCTGGTCCCTCTGCTCTTCCCTCATCCCTCCTGAATCCTGAAGGAATGAGCCCCTCACCAGCAGCAAAAATCCTTGTTAGAGGTTAGATACAAACATATATATATGTAAATAAAATATAATAGATAA
>VZRX01015151.1:22661-34661 GCA_013398075.1 Notiomystis cincta | reverse complement strand
CCCGGCGCTCCCGGCGCTCCCGCCGCGCCGCCGGCAGCCCGCGCACACCGTGGGAAGCTGCGCGAGGATTGACGTCCAGAACATCCTGCCTATAGGATCCGAGCCGCCAGCCGAGCCCCGCTTTCCCCCCTCGCTTTAAATCCAGCCGGCGCAACCAGCACCGAAAGCGGGAGAGATTGGCAATGCAGCGGGGCGGCAACTCTCGAAAGTTCTTGCTTTCTGTAACTCCCTGCTTTCGGACTCGGAGCTGCCGGACGGACCTGAAACTGGGAGTTTAACGAGTCTCGATTGCGAAAATGCCTGCCACTTGCTGGTCTTTGAATTTGATAATTACCCTTCCAGAGCTGAGGACTACTTAACAGCAGGACAAGTCAAGGAGGAAAAGGCAAGTTTCACAATTCAGACAATGCTAAAACATGTTCTCCTTTCACCTTATGGAAACAGGACTGTGGAGAAAGCTGCAGGTGCTTTTTGGTTTGGTTATTGACAGATGTGTCCCAAAGTAATATGACTTTTAAACTCTTCTGACTGTTTAAAGCCAGCGAGGAGCAGCAAAATTAAAGCAAGAAATTAATTTGAGGAATTTGAGGACTTTCAAAGAAGAAAGCTGCTTTCTAAGAAGAGCAAAGTAGGACGATGGCATCTGGAGAGTGCCTTCTTCTAGACATAGAAACAGATAACTTCATTTTCTATAACATCTCTGTCAACCAGAGTGCAAACTTCTCCCTCCTTGGGGAAGACTGGTTTTACCCAGCGTTCCTCTACGCCATCCCCACGATCTATGGGATCATCATTCTGATAGGCCTTATTGGCAATATCACTTTGATTAAGATCTTCTGTACTGTGAAATCCATGCGAAATGTCCCTAATTTGTTCATTTCCAGTTTGGCTCTGGGAGACCTGCTGCTTTTAGTGACTTGTGTGCCTGTGGATGCCAGCAGGTACCTTGCAGACGAGTGGCTGTTTGGCAGAACTGGATGCAAACTTATCCCTTTCATACAGCTCACCTCTGTAGGGGTGTCAGTCTTTACTCTCACTGCTCTCTCAGCTGACAGGTAAGCTTGGCTGCTGTTGCATTGAAAGGAAGCCTGCATAATTACAATTCCATAAAATGCACAATTGTAAATCTGTGTTTTCAGGTAAAAATGTTTATTTTTAATGTAATGAGGGAAGAAGAATCACCTCAGGTAATTTCTGGTGGTTATTAGCATACAGCTTGACTCGTATGCAGGCTGAACACAGGTTACTTTTTCTAAACTGAATGTTTGTGCAATTTAGCTGATAGTCTACATTAATTCCAATAGAGACAAGAGCAGATCGAGCTAAAGACCAGAGAGAGAAAATACCATTAATGAATCTCTGCTAAAAGATAGCATGTTCATATTTACCAAAAAGATAATTGATCCATACTTCATGAAATGTGAAGACACAGGAGCAACAATTTAAAGTGCAGTGAGAATCAATTCTTTCTAGTGGCTTGCTTCCTTAAAGTCAATAATATGTGAAGCAATATTTCATAAAATATTTTTCAAATATTTAAACGAGTTTGCCTGAAGCCAGGATTCACAGTTTGCCATAGCCAGTGTATTTCCCTTGGTTAAATGGTTTGCCCCTTATCCAATCAAAACTGATCTGTGCTGTTCAGAAACTTCATCTTCCAATAATGTTTAGTAAAAAATAATGTGTAGTAAATATGCTGGTTTATTTCCTGGATGCTTCTGAAAGAGATTAAGGAATACATTGTCACCATGCTGAAGTGACACAGAAGTACTGAGTGAAAAATTATTTCAGTTTTGTTTTGACCACAAAAGACATGGGGATTGTATCCTTGCTCACAAATAAGGGAAACTAGGTTTGCTTTGGGTAGTCTCCTGCATGCCACTGTGTCTTGCTAAGCTGCTTTAAAACATCAGACTACTTTTTTTCAGATTTCAGGGTAGTTCACACACATATTTCAATATACGAAAGCAGATGACTCCTTAGTGTTTCAGAGACAGAATGGTCAATATGTTTGTCCACTCCTCTGTGCTGGGATATATAAAAATAGCACTGTCTGTCTCAGTAGCAGATGACAAACAGACCTATGTGTAGATAAAAGTCTTAAAGCAATATGCTTTAAAGTGCTGTGAGGATAGGAAAAATGCACTAGTGAAGGACCACATGCACTTTTACTCCTGAGTTTGATGTGGTGTCTGGATCCCCCTGACTGCTCTGAAGAAAATGTTGGGAAAACAATAAGTATCTCTCTGGGAAAATACATCTTTCCAAAGCAGTAATGTAAGTTCTTTTAAGGGGTGTAAGGAAAAGAAATAGTAAAGAAGATTATGTTAGAGATATTTATTGCTGTCTGATCATATGCTGCATAAAATAAACATTGCAAATGCTTTTACTGTGCAGCACATCAATAGCATTTCTTGCCTGAATTGATAGAAAAGAAGAGAAAACAGCAGCTGTGCCAAGCTTGGGCTTTGGCTTCAAGTTCTGAACTTCAGCTTTATCTGTAACCTTTTAACTATCTTGCTGCACTGGTGGTCAAACGTTCCCATTTCCAAGGGATCATTTTACTCTTTTCTAATGCACCTGTGGTCCACTGCAGAAGGACATAATAATGAAACTTGTAACTTTGTTAGGTCAATGAATCTAATACGCCCTGCATTGAAACACGAGTGTCCCTTATCTGTTAAGTTTGCTGAAGTTTCTATTTTGATAAATTAACAGCAGTGCTGGGTTAGTTTTGTTACAAAGCAATATATTCTATATTTTGTCAGCTCACATAGCATTAGTTTATTTCCTTGAAGCTGTCCCCCTGAACTCCAGACCCCAGGATTAATCATGTCAGAATCATTAGGGAAATAACCATAAAATGTAAAGGGAAAACTTCCAAAATGTGAATTGAATGTGAACCAGCATGGTGATGCCTGTTGAGGGCTGTGGAGGGTCTGGAAGCCCAACACCTGCTGCAGGTGCTGAGCCTGGCATGTGGGGTGGTTTCATAGACACCCATTTCTGATGACAGACATGGCACTGCATGAAGGGAAACAGAAGAAAGGGGCATGGTGGTGAGATGATTAATGTTCAATGGTGCCAACCCTACCTGAGATGCTCACATGAGGCATGTCCCTGTTCTCATTAATCAAAGCCATAGACCATGTGAGAGAAAAGCCTCCTAAACCTCCTGCTCTGAACAGCATTGCATGGCACTCTCTCCAAGGAAAGGGAGACTTGCCAGTGTACCACAGACCTTTGGTCTATAATTCATCATCTGCAAAAAATTGTCATAAAACTCTCTTGGTTTCAGCATCCTTCCATGGACAAAAGCAAATAGAAACTGCTGGCATTACTGAACATATGGTGATGCCTAGAGAGACATCACAGGGAATAGAAGTCTGGTGTGTAAAGAAAAGCATTGGAGTGTGATACAAGAGGGTCATTCCCAGAGACATGACCATTGCAACACAAGGTGAAAGGCACTGGGTAGGTGTGATGGGCAGACAGAGTCTGTGAAAGTGTGTGAGACACTTATGCTACATTACAACAATGGTGCAAATCATCCTGGCTGTGTTGGATCACCTTCTGAAAACAAGGGGCCCAGTTTTAGCAGGTTTTTGCATTCACATCATCAGTGCATAGGTGTATGCCTTCCTGAGGTATACTTTTATTCTTTCCATTTCCACTTTCCCCTGTTAGGAATCTCCTCTGTGCCAGTGACTGCAAACACCTGGCTGAGTGCCAGCCTCAGCACAGAGCACCTAAAGCTGCTCAGTGGTTTGACCCACCAGAACGAGGAGCTGCCCAGTGGATTGACTGTTCACTTGCCAACTTCTCCAGGAGACACAGAGGGACAAACTGCTGACCTCTGCTTTCCCTGCAGTGGGAGCCTCCCAGCCTGCAAGTGCTCTGTGGGCACAGCTGAGGATGCCTGCACAGGTTTGAGCAGGAAGGGACAGCCAGAGGGTCCCTGAGTGCTTAGGATGGCTCTGTGTACAACCGTGAGATTTCATCATTATTTCAGACAATATGTAAGGAAAGGCAAAAAAGAGTTTTATATATTAGAGTTTTATATAAAGAGTTATATAAGAGTTTTATATAAAGAGTTTTATAATATTAGAAATGTATTCCCTCTGGGACCACTCCACTGGCTGCACAGTGCTTGCATCGGTCTGGCTGCATTTGCAGGAGCAGTGGGAGCTGTCAGGTGACACCTGTTTTCCTGCAAGAGAGTAAAATTTTCAGAGCAGCCAGGAGAGGGTTAAGGCATGTGCTGTGCTTACAGCCACCTTCCATGAGTGATAAGGCGCCAGTGCTGAGTATACAAGAGGGAGGAAACAAGCAGCCCATGCGTGTGCGTGATGTTTGTGTGTTTTAGACAGACTCTAAATGAGGTTGGTAGGGGAAGGACATCTGTCTGCCCTGCTGCTCTGCACTGTCAAGGCAGAGGTTTCTTCAGCTACTGCTCAGTTTATCCCAGAAAAATGAGAGTTTGAGTTCCACCCTCTTTCTCCTCTTTCACCTCCTCCTCAGTGCAAGGATAAGGGGTACAGAGGCACCCGTGAGAGCAGTGACACCTGGGCTTCTAGCCCAGGCAGAAAAGCCAAGGCTGTCTCAGCAAGGGACAGAAAATTAAGGAAAATCTTTGCACAGCAAGAGGAAAAGCAACTATTTAATTGCCCATGTCATGGGAGACATCTTTATTTAATTGACTTTCTCCTGTGACTGACGGGGTTTATGCATTTGCATTTGAATTAACCAGGCTGTCAGGCATTGATCATAGTTCCCCACTGTTAGGCTGACACCGTAAAAGATCGAAATGCCCTGGTGCTCGTGCAGCGAAACCTTCCTGAAGCAGTGATGTTTTTACAAGCACACAGCAGAGTAAGTGTAAAATGTAATTGGAGTTTGCAGGCAGCATCTTTACTTTAAGCACCTTGGATTATGTGGATTCTAGTACTGGAACACTGCAGTAGTGCCTGCCAGCTGGAGCTGTCTGCAGTCCTGTGGTGGGAGTGTTGTGAGATATGTGGAGTGACATTACACAGGAGATTAGGTGGCTTATGGTGGTAAAACCAGCTGCAGACAGGATTGCAAGTCATGTGGGACACCTGAAATGAGTCTGTTAGCTTTGGAAATGTTGACCTCAGTCAGTGCCTTGGGTGCAGGGATGGATGCAGGAATGCTGCAGGGCTCCCAGATCTGCTGCTCCTTTGGAATGCATCATGAACACAACTTTTGATGTTCCTCTGAACCCACATGACAGTTTGTTTATCTAAGAAATAAAACTTTCAAACAACACTCCTAAAAAATGTAGCAGTGCAAGGAAAGAAACAAATCCAGGATTTCTACAAATACACATTTAAACATGCAAAAGTCTTTGTTTAGTGGACTCATCTCTTCTGTGATTTAGATGCCTCTAGCCCCTACTATTAATATTACCTACAATACCACAGGAGGTCTAATATCTATGTGCCAGTTCATTTATTTTATTTTGCAATCACTGCTTTATATGTCCACTAGAGGACTAAGGGAAGCATGCCACCCTAATAAAAAGTTATGAAAAGTCAACCCAGATTTCCACTGACTTGATTTACATAATGACACTTTTTTTAAGAATACCATCTGTTGTAAAGTGCCAAGTCCATAGTGGTTGTCAATATATTCTGGGCATTCTAGTCACAGTATTCATTAAATATCTTCAGGTCTGGAGCACTTTACTTGTGCTGTAATTTACTGTGCAGCCCCAGAAAGGTTTGAGAGGGTGGCAGAGAAAGCCACTCTGAACTACCAAGACAGCCTCTAACTCAGTCAGTGCAAGTTGGAAGAATGATACCCCATGTGGGGAATTTGGATCCACTGATGTGATGATCTCAGCCAAAACATCAGTCCTTCCAAGCCAGGGAAGAAAACTGGAGGGACTTTGGTCGCAGCCCAAAGCCTTCCCTCGCACTGAAGCACCAGCAGCCCCATCTCCAGCCCTGCCACTGGCACAGTGTCTGTGCTGCTGCCCTTCACGTGCTGATGGATGCAGGGTATATATACACACGTACACAAATGTATATACACATAAACACAAATCTCCTTCAGCTGGTGTACAGGAGTCTTAGATCCTGGTTGCTGGCCACTGTGTAAATATAATATAAACACTCTTTACACCCTTAGTTTTAGCTCTCATTTCCTCAGCCCCTGAATCCATCTGCACCAAGAGCAAATGATCACACAACACAAACTTTCTGAATATCTTGATTAACCAGAGCAGATGGCCAAAACACAATAGATACACTTCTATAACCAGGAAGATTAGAGCTCCCATTTATAGCAGTGAGACCGATATGGAAATCTGAGTTTAGAGTCAGTGCTAATGTGCTGGAGACTGTCAATATTTAAGCAATCAAAAGGAAGAAAAGTCAGATTACCTATTGTTTACATTTCAGTAAAACCTAAAACCCCCAATCAGTTGTCATGGTCTAATATTAAGGAAAGAAACTGGCTGGGGGGAATTTGCTGGCTGTGTGTCCCAGCAGTTTGCCGGGATTTCCCCATCGCTGCAGGGAGATGAGCTTATGATGGACCAACCAGTTCATGTCTTATTATTTGATGTTCAGATGTTGACAACAGCCTGGCTGAGAAGAGTAGGAGGGAGCTGAGCTGAAAAAGCAGAAGCAGGCACAACCACGCTGTGAAGCATCCAGTAACTGCTTTGCTCAGAGACAACCCTTGCAATAACCTGTTTTCCTTTATTTTGGAAAGAGACTTCACCACTGTTCCCTATGGAGTCCCCTCACCTTGTTTTTCAGCAGTTTGACACCCAGGTGCCCCCCTCACCCCATGCAATCTAGGACACCATGAGCCATGAGCTCCTACCCGTAGCAGGCTCTGCAATCCCTCACACAGTGACAGCTGCATAGGATCTCAGGCAGAGCAAGGGCTTTCGATATCCCTGTGCCATGGGGCAGAAAACAGACAGTCTACAGGCCCCTCACAGTGCTGAGACACCCGAAGGCATCCCAGCAGCAAGCCAACTGCTATGCTGTAGAGAAAAGCAGAAGGCTGGAGATGCCTTGCAGAAACTCCCCTCCTGATGCCAGGCTAACGATCAGTTTAATTGGACTGTGGAGCATCAAAGAGAGAAGCACTGTCAAGGCTCTGCCCATCCTGTCCTCACTTGCCCTCTGGCCAAGTCTCTGCAGCTCTCTGGGAAGGCAGAACAGAAAACATGACACCCTGAGAGAAAAAATGTTTCTTCACACTTTCAGGCAACCCTGAAGCATGAGATCGAGACATGAATGTTCAAATGACCTGGGAGAACCAGAGATGTGGAAGCAGGACTAGGAGATACCGTAATAGCCATCAACTCAGCAGTATTTCTTGCCCACCTGTGCACAGAGGCTACTGAATATCTCATAGGATTTGGATTAAAACAAATCTTTCCAGTGACATGAGGCTGCTTTCTGAGTATTCAGACTAAATGTGCATATATTACCCTGCCTCCTCTTGTGTGTCTGCTGCTCTGTTACTCTCTCTGCTTAGAACTTATGTTATATTTCAAATTGAAATTCATCTGACCTCTAACCACTGCATAATAACCTAACTCACAGCAAACCTGAAAGGCTGAGAGAGTTGGAGTTGTTTAGTCTGGAGAAGAGAAGGTTCTGAGGACATCTTATTGCAACCTTTCAATACTTTAAGAGGTTTATAAGAAAGACAGAGAGGGACTTTTTACCAAGGCCTGTAATAGACAAGGGGCAATGGTTTTAAGCTTAAAGACAGTGGCTTTAAGTAAGACATAAGGAAGAAATTTTTTATGATGAGGGTTGTGAGGCACTAGGGAGCTTGCCCAGAGAAGTGGTGAATACCCCACCTCTCAAAGTGTTCAAGGCTAGGTTGGATGGGTCTTTGAGCAGCCTGATTTAGTTGAAGATGTCCGTGCTTATTGCAGGGGATTTGTGCTTGTTGATCCTTTAAAGGTCCCCTCCTAACCAAGCTATTCTGTGGCTCTATGATTAGAGCAGTCAAGGGTAGCAACAGATTGTTCAGCCCCTACATGCTGCTGAAAGTTCATGTAGTGGTGGTGATCTCTTATGGCACCTGTGTTTACTGAAGCCACAGAAAGGACTTAAGCATCATATAACTGGCTTAGCTTTATACTGAATTACACTAAAGCCATGACATGATGAGAATCCCACAGGATATCTCATTTTGTCACATGCAGAAGAGTCACTCTAATGTCTTCTCTTCTCTCTTCTTTCCTTAACAGAGCACTAATGTAACATTTTTGCATCTCCTTCTTGCTTGGCTCCTGTTCTATTTTACACATAATTGAGTTAAAATGGTTTCTTTTGGACTATGGCCATTTACCCAAATGACTCTACAGCATTCTCAGTCTGGTTAGCCACTGTGTCATCTGCAAACTTTTCCAGCAAAGGTTTTATAGCCTGCTCAAGGCAGCTGATATGCACAATAAACAACACTGCAGCTAGAGCAAGTTCCCAGGACCCAGGCTACGAATGGTTCCACACACACTGCTTTTTACCACCATGCTTGGTGCTCTGCTAGGGAAGCATGGGGCTCAGGGTCTCCACCTGGAACCCCTCCTTCCCAGGCCAGGAGTCCTGATTTTAACCCTTTTCCTGTGGGAGTGGGACAGGGATTGCAAGGATAGGGAGAGAGGAGAGGGAGGGAGGACCACACGTACACATACATATACACAGATGTGCATATCTGCATGCATGGTCACCTGTGCCAACACACCCATGAAAGCTGCAGCTCCTCTGTACACCAGCATGGCCCACATCCTGTTTACATCCCCTATCATGTTGTGACAAGATAAAAAACCCCTGACATCTGCTGTGTGTTAAACAAGATAGACTTATATTAATTATCACCTGTTAGCAGGATTAACCTAGCTCTTATTCCCTCTACAACTGGCCTTGGGAGCCAAATATTTGCAATTTTCTTGGTCACACCATTCAGTTTTTCTGAACATCACATCTTTGAAGCCAGTTCTCTCCACTTCTGAGGAAATTCACCACTTTTTAAAGATTTGTAAAAAAAATTAACACCAGTTGTTCCTCAGTTGGTTCTTTTAGTACTCCTAGGTGTAAATTATTCAGGCCTGCTGGTGTGAAATTAGTTTGTGTTAGCAGATGTTGGCTCACATCTTCTTTAATACAGCTCACAAGTTTTCTGCTGTTTCTGTAGCACTGCACACACAGTATAGTATCACATATATCTCCTACTCATTTGGTCCTGAACACAAGTATTGGATTATTGCTCTTCATTTTATCTCATCATTGTTCATATCCTCACCATTTATGTGTATGCCTGATTTACTGGTTTATTTTTTACTCCTGATTTATTTAAAAATGCACATTTGTCTGTTACAGAGTGACCTTTGATAATTTGTGGGCTCCTTCAGCTTCCCTTATCAGTCACCAACATTTTAAAACTCCAATACTTGCTATCATTTACTTTTACTTTTTTTCCCATCTGCTGTATATTGGTTTTTTTGATTACTTCTTTGAGGTTTTAGCATGACTCCTCCTTTTCTGTTATCCAAGGCAGCTTTTTGCCCTGCTTTTTTCATGGCAAGGAGAGAGACACCAGGAAGCACCAGGCTGGAAGTCAGTGACTAATGTATGGTTAGTGTTGTCCCTTTACATTTGTGTTCTCAGTCAGTTGATTTGAAAGATGCTTTTAACTTTAAGAAATCTGCTTCTCTAAAGTTAATAGAATCATAGAATCACAGAGTGGTTTGGATTGGAAGAGACCTTAATGGTCACCTACTTCCAACCCCCTGGAAGTGGGCAGGATCACCTTCCAGTAGACCAGGTTGTCCAAAGCCTCATCCAACCTGGCCTTGGTTCTAAATATAGACAGCTTTTTATTCTCTTCCCACAAAATTAATATAAGCACACCACAGCTGCTATAGCTTATGGAAGTGCTAATTTTTAGGTCAATGATGAGTTCGTCTTTCTCTGTCAAAACAAGGTATAATATTGATTTATTGTACAACACAGGCAGGACTTTTTGTGTTGAGAAACTGCCATTTTTAGAAACTCTAATGAATTTCTAGAACTGGCTCTGTGGGATATCCAGAAGTAATGCCACCTGCTTAGATTACTCAGTGATGCTGTCTTTATGCACCAAAGGTGATGCTTTCAGGAGAAATAAGGCAGAGTCTCTAGTGAAATGAGAGGTCCATGTCTGAGGTCCCAGCTTTAGTTGCCTCATCAGAGTTCAATCCTCAGGCATGCAGATCCCCCACTCCCAGGCTGTTGACATTCCTGGAGATTTGGGCTGAGGCAGCAAAACCTTGGATGGAGAGCATCCCTGGGGCTTGCTCCTTCTCATGCCTGGTGGCCCTGGTGCCAGATTCCAGGATAGTGTAGCAGTATGCAGGCATACAGATTGAATTATGAACATATGCTTTAAAAGTAAGAACTATGCCACTTCCATCAATGCCTCCTTTTTCTATTAATTTAAATGTTAAGTTAATAAAAAGTAGGCAGTACTTGCCAATGTATTCAAGATTTGCCCATTAGAGATGTCTTTGTGCCTATATGCAATTTACTAAAGATTTTAATAACAGATGTTCATTCAAGAATCATGCATAATAATGATAATCTTAACTAAGTATGCAGAAAGCAGATAGATGCAGAATAGGTTGTCGGAGTGTGTTGATGGGTTAGACAGTCTAGCAATTTTGTGGATTTACTGAATTGTCTTCAGAGCTATAAATATTCATAACATCCATGGTGGAAACAATAAAGAAAGTTTGTGGTGTTGCATTTGTCATAAATTTCTTGAGATATTTAGTACGACTCTTTTCGTGCTTTCCAGGTGGAGCCTCACACTCAACAGGGCTCCATCTTCTTCATTTACGTAGTTTTTCCATAGCATAAATTTTTCTCTGTTGCCTGAGGTTTTTTTGCATGGCAATTGAGCCAGTCCTTCATATTATGTGGTCAAAACAATAATGTGATGCCAGTAGAACATAATTACAAAATCTTAATGAAAGGATTTTTGTTTGGTCTATTCTCAGGCCAGGACCAGACCAATGTGAGCACGTTAACCTTACAAATGGGAACAGATGATTTGGGATCAGAAGGACTGCAAATTGCAATTTTCTCACTCTGTCAGTTACAAGTGGGAAGAGAAAAAGTATGGGGGACATGCTGACTGAGAGGCAGTTCTTCCATCACTACCACAGGAAGTAATGGCAATTTCAGGAGCTCATTTTCTAGAACTGGGAAGAACTCAGTGTTTTCACTTGTCAGCAATTTTCATGACTGTTTCTGTAAGACATCAGTCCATTCCAGCCAATCCCTGCATTTTATTTAAATTTGAAATTTAAATTAGCTCAACTTCTCAAAATAGAGCTCAGTTTAAACAGATTCAAAACTTTGTAAGTGAATTTCTCACTTCAGAGAGAAAACAGAAAGAGGCAATATGGCACATAATTCCACCAGCCTGATGCAGTTTAAACAGTGGAACTGGTAATGAAGCAACGGCTGGCAAGGCTTCTGAAATCTTGTTTGAACAGATTTTAACACACGTGGGTTTTAAACCATTACACAAATTCAGGAGTAGGGCACAGGATCTTTTTATGTAAATGGTGTAGGATGTAGCAACAGATTATACTCTTTGGAGAAAGATTTCCTTGACATTTAAGTACTCCTACAAGCCGGTTTTGGAGGGCAGCTTCCCTTTTCTCTGGAGGAAGGATGGGCAGGCCTTTTTTTCCTCTTGTATTTCTTGCAAGTGTGAGGTTAAGCTGTAGAAAGATGGACGTGCTTGGAAGGACTGAGATAGAAAAGTGCAGTGCTCTGTGGCAGAGCCTCTTCCAGCCATTTTCTCTTCCTACACTGCTGGGTCATCTCCATCAGCTTTCCTTGCTGCCACAAGGGAAGGGAGAAAGGCATTAAGACAAAGCAATCATAGAAGAGGAGAGCAAGCTGAGGCTGCCTGTAGCACCAGCTTCTCCACACAGCATAAAGTTACTTCCCT
>VZRX01015151.1:0-22639 GCA_013398075.1 Notiomystis cincta | reverse complement strand
AAAAAAAAAAAAAAGCAAAACCAGAAACCAGAGACTGAGACATATGGAGATAAATTAATTTAAAATCCCAGAGAAACATCTGATTTTCCTCCCCATGCTTTAGTTGTTTTAATTTAATTTTTGTGGCTGTTGTAGCAGGCATAAGTAAGTGGATGAAGGTGACAGGAAAAAGCCATGAAGGAAGCACTGAGGCTGCAGTCTTTATGGATAAGGTCCTTTCTCCCCCAGAGAGCAAGATTGCAGCCCTTCTATGCTTAGAAATGTATAGACAGTATGGCTTTGAAGGCAAAGCCTGTTTATACTTCAATGGTGTGTATTTTCTTGGCTCAGCTGAGGAGCACAAAGATGGATAAAATATTGTTGTACTAACAGAGAAACTACACCTAGGAAAGGCTGACATCCATTCGGGGCCATATTTTGGTTGGTGTCTTTGGGCAGTATATCTGTAACTGTCTTTTTCATGTTACAGCTACTTCTGTGTTAAATTTGAAGCTGCAGTTCTGAGGCTAAGTGCATGGTATTAACCAATGTTTGCATACTCCAGGCTTTAGAGTATATTAGGTGATGCTATCATCAGTTACATTATTATTAACACAGTTTTCCTGTTTTCCTGGCATAGTAACCTCAGTGGGAAAAATATTTACCACAGAAAGACCTTGGGTGTGCCACATTTTAATGGTTTATGGTCATTTCAGTAGTTTCAGTTGTGAGAAATAATTACTCAGTGAGCACGATAGAGATCCTAAGGGATGTGTAAAAGACATTTTTAAGGACTCAGTGGAGATGCATATGCTTTGTGGGCTCCTACCAATCCACAATGCATTTTGGGGATTGGGTTAAGAAGTGATCAGGTGTTCTGGGTCAAAGCCACACAATCACCAGCTTTCCCCTGGAGGCTTGGAGACTGACCTGGAGAACAGGGACAGCACCAGAGTCACTGTGGCTGGTGTGGAAAGAATCTCCTTAGTGGGGGAATCCTCACAGTGCCTCATGAACTGCAATTATATTAAGCACACTTAGGATACCATGAGTAATTTCTTTTTGAAGGCTTCTTTGAGTGACACTGCAAGACAAGGAGCTGACTGGCATCCTGGCTGGGAGGTCATTGGCAGCTGCAGTGTACATGGCAGGTTGCTGCTTCACAAGTGGGAACAGAGAAACTCAAAGACTGATCAGTGGTAAAGGTCAGCCTCTCTTTCATATTTTCAATCAGATCAGCAACCAGATCGTTTTCATCTGGGCTGTTTGGCATGAGCTCTTGACTGTGTCTTTTTTTATTCAACTGGATCTTCAGAAGGCATATTTTTAAATCTTGGCCTTTGTTGCAGTGCATGAAATATTCCTCTGATTTTTAAACTTTTTCAAAAATTTCTTTAAAAGCCAATAGGGAAAGGAGTTTATCTAGAAAAAAAATATATATTTCAAACAATATTTCGAGACTGTGTGAGCAGCAGAGGGGGTCAGTGCAGGGCCATGTCTAGATCTACTGCAGACGGTTGGGCAGGCAATGTGACACATACTCACAGAGCCCATGTTACTACATAAAAATAATGCTGTGGTGAGACCTTTGCATGAAAGCTCAGCTCCATGAGGTCCATGGCTCCTCTAAGGTGTAGAAGCATAGTCATCAATGTCCCCTTCAAAGTGGATTGAAATATTCACATGCTGGATGGTAAGTATGGGATAGTTACGTGCCTCAGGCTAACTCATTGAAACACAAATTGCAGGGGACATAGCTGTGGAAAGCTTGAAATATTATTTGACATGCAAACTGGAAATACACAGGCTGAAAAGCAGAAAAAAATGCTACTTAAATCCAGTTTACCTTGATGAAGGTCTGAAGAAATGTCAAATAAATTATAAAACCCAGGCTTGACCCTGCCAAGGAAAGTGGTGTGGAGGCATTTCTGAGCCTCACTCAGAAGCCAACCAGGAGGTGCAGCTTTTTCACACCCTGAACACCAGCAACAGGAAAATGGTGTCTCAGCCCAAGCACCAGCCTGGAGGGACAATTCCTCATGAGTAGCCCCCAGCCCCATGCCCTTACCAGGAGCAGCCCTGCAGCTGCTGTCCAGAGCCCGAGCTGGCATGGCAGAGCAGAGCTGCAGAAACACAACTGGGAGAGACCCACTGACACATCAGCAAGGTCACTGGAAATGGGGGTTCCTACCAGACCAGTACTCATCAGTCACACATCAATACTCAGAGACTAACAGAGATTACTGGAGATCTCTAAATAAATTAACCCACCATCATAAAGCTACACAGTCAGCAAAAAACATTGTTTCATTTTCAGGCTATTAAGAAAATATCTACCTATGTTTCTGCACCTGAGAAGTTATATTTTCAAAATCTGTGTTCTAGCTCTGTTTCCTCTGTTTTATCCTTCTGTTCTTTTATTCCAATGCTTTGGGTCTACACTGAACCCCTTGCAAGAGAAACCTCTCTCAGTTCTTCTCTTACATCTGCTGTAGGAGGCTTTAAAAATAAACTAAGTGCCTAGTAATCAGTGCCAGAATTCCTAAATATTTCTAGTTACGTTCTGTCCAAATTAAATTGCTTTTAAATGCCATCTCTAATTAAAATCTACTAATAACTTGAAATGAAGTAATTTTCTGGCTCCCCCAATTCTGCTTATGTTAATAAAAATTAAACAGTTTCTCTGTATTCTTTAACTTATCCATGTTCCTGAAAAATAATACTGGAAAATATTCTCTCATCTCTCTGTATTTTGTAAGAAAATTCCTGAAACAATCATGCTAACATGTCATGTTAATAAGCATACAGTAAACATCTGTAGAAAGACCTTTGAATCAACTAAATTTGCTAAAACCTTGATACATCACTATTTTCCTTTTGCATTTCTCTTCTTTAAGGTTTACTGGAGACTTTTAGTGAGCTGTTGTTTCTGTCAATAACCTATATCTGGTCAATGAGCTATTTCAACACCACTCCTTTAGTAATCTGCCTAGCACTTCTGTTTAATGACTGCAATAGCCAGAGCATCATATTTGTTAAAGTGCCGTGAGTTTCTTCGCCTGACTTTATGATCTGGGTCTGGAAGATTGTACTTTGTGGTATGGCACCACTTAATCCCCAGTTTCAGAGTGCAAGTTAAAGAGGTGCTAAGAAAGCCTTAAAAATACTGTGTCTGGCCACTGCTGCTGGAATAAAGGGGAGCTGCAGAGCTTGAGGAATAAGTGATGGAACAGCAAACTACTGAGCACGGTGTTTGTAGGACATGAAAGGAAAAGTCCTCTACACAAGACATCTGTATGAAGAAATACCTGCAAATGACAAAAAGTTCAGATACAGTCTTTATAAAAATATGTAGCTATGCATGCATACATCCATACACATGCATATAAATATGTCTGTGTATCTAAAATACATACAGGGATACGTAGACACATATACACCAATATGGAGGGAAAGTTAGGCATGCTGAGCAGGATGTTGCATATAATCAGAAGCTGAATGCATGCTTACCCTGCAAATGAAGAAATTACCCAGTTAAAAGAGTGCAGGACTGGTGGACTGCTCTTCCAAATGTTGAGCTTCAGGGTAGCTCAGGCTGTAGCAGGTGGGGAGTCGTGGAGTGTCCCAAGAGCCCGGGCTCGTGCTGCCGCGTGGAGGGGCCCTGGTGTGCTGCCCGGACTTGGGCAGGGTGTCACACTCACCGCCCCTGCTCCCACCCAGAGCCCAGCTCTGCCGTCTGAGGGAGCCAGGATGCTGGAAGGAGCTTGGAAAGGGAGTCTGGAGCAGCTGATGGGGATGTACCCTGCCATGGCAAAGAGGGCTGGGACAGCCCAGGAGCCAGGCACACCAATCCCCATCAGGAGCAGGCAGTGACCGAGGGGGAACCAAATGCACCATGGGCAGAGCGAGGCAGATCCTGGAAGAAATCTCCAGCAGTTTGTAACTCTTATAATAATGATCCTACATACTAATTTGTGAAACCTGTAGATACTCCTTCCCAATTACAGGGCTTTTTTCTACCATGTTCCTTAAATGCATATGTGAGTTGTGGTTTACTTGGAGTGTCAAATCCTGCCAGAGCAGGGCTCCGGCATATATGAAACTCTCATGGTTTTCATTCCTCTTATTATGCAGACCAATTTCAAATAAGTTTAATTCTTTCATATTCTTGAATTTTGAAGTACAATTTTCTGAAAGGCTGAACTCCTGAAAGACAATATTTCAAATCAAAAACACGTCTCTATGCATCTAGAAGAGCAAGCAATAATGGTGGGGTTTTTTCTGCAAGAAACTCTGTTAGGAGTTCTGGCTACTTTGCCTGAATGCATTGAGTTAGGGAAAACTCTTGCCAGCTACACCACCAAGCAGCAGTTAAACAGGCGACACGCTCTTTGTAGCTTGAGAAAAAATAAGATTTGCAGAAGACCAGTACACTCACAGCTTGAAATGTGTGGCAAAATCTCAGCCCAGTTTCCTTCAACACTACTCAGTGAAGGGGTGTAAGCTGCTGTACACTTTTCAAGAGAAGTCTATACTTCACTTCCTGGCTTAATGCTATTTGGACACATATTAATGTCATTAATATTAATTAATGTGTTAATGTCAGGGGGCCATGTGCTTTGTCAGGTCAGCTACAAATTAAATGAACTCATGATCAATACACATGAAACCGAATGAACTGATGGCAGGTGGCTCTGGTTTCAAATGAGAAATATATTGAAAACATTGAAATTTAAAACAACAGAAAAAATCCAGTCTTGAGTGGATGATTTTGTTTGGGTTTTTATTTCTGAATGGAGGAGAAAAGCAGGAAAACTATGCTCGAATGTTGAGGTCAATAAAGTATTTCCTTTTTTTATTTGTTTTTTAGGTACAAAGCTATTGTAAGGCCAATGGAGATCCAAGCATCCCATGCACTGATGAAGATTTGTGTGAGAGCTGCTATAATCTGGATTGTATCCATGTTGCTTGCCATCCCTGAAGCAGTGTTTTCAGATCTGCACCCTTTCCATGACAAAGGGACTAATAAAACCTTTATTAGCTGTGCTCCTTACCCTCATTCAGATGGGCTGCATCCCAAAATTCACTCAATGGCATCATTTCTCATATTTTATATTATTCCTCTATCTGTCATTTCAGTTTATTATTATTTTATTGCTAAGAATTTGATCCGGAGTGCTTACAACATCCCTGTGGAAGGAAATGTGCATGTGAGGAAACAGGTAAAGATTTGATTTTCTTTAAAAATCCACATTCTCTATGAATCTGGGAGGAGAGGGGGAACACAGGAAAATTTCTACTGTGACAGACCGTGTCTGTTGTGCTGATTTTAATAGTTTAAGTGGGGTAAAATAATTAAAATGGTTGAAAGAAGCCATGATACAGGGGTAAACAGTTAAAGCATCTCCTCCTGTTTGTAAGTTCAGAGACTCTGGCAGAGTGGTTACCATGGCAAGCATAGCAGGAGAACCTTGCCAAAGCCTGGGAAGGTATTGACTAGGATGCAGGGAAAGAGGCAGAGCTGGATACAGTGTTTGCAGATTAAAGCAAAGTGGCGATATGGGAGAAAATCAAAACTTGAGGACCTTGGATAAAGCCTTGCCTGTTTCTAAAGAGCCTATTTACCTTGATGTATTTATCTTATTTGCCTTACCTCTTCCTTTCTACTGAAGTGCGCTTCAACCTCAGCTCGACTGACACCAGCCGTTCCTAGCCAGCAATTACCCACTCACTTGCACCCAGCTGACACCTCCACCTTAGGCTGACCCAACACAATCATCTTACATAGCCTTCAGGGGCTGTGCTGAAGCAGTAGGGCTGCAAAGACTTGGGTTTTGCCCATCAAATGATGTGCAATCCCTGAAATCCTTATCCTTTTTCCCTTCTGAATGTGCGTAAATCTTTTCCCCTGCAGGCCATTTCTCTGCTGATTCGATGGCTGTTTTGATTAGTGGCAATAAAGTGAGCAGTACAAGCAGCCCTTTCCCCCTTTGGTTTTGGGGAGGGAGCTCTAAAGAAAGCAAAAGGCCAGGCTGGTCTAGCACCCTCCGTCCATCACTGCCGTCCTGCAGTGCATTCAAGGGCCATGTGTCTCCATCTGAGATAACTGGTATCGATTTCTTTATTGCCTTGCTTCCTTTCTTTATAGTGCACATGAGGCCTCAATAGCCCTATATCAAATTAAGAATACATTTTAAAAGAAAATATGGTTTAGGCAAGGAGAGCCCTTTCTCAAAGGATTTAATTTTCAGTCTGCTCTCTAGAGACATTATCACCTTGGTACATGTCAATCCTTCCTGAGCTCAATGGCTGATTTTTAGTCAGTGCCACTAAAGGGGCACAAAATAAAGTCAAAATGGGCTTGTCATGTCTCTCCTGCCTGCTTCCTGCTTGCAGCTGTCCTGAGAATAGATCAGCCTGTGTAAGATGCTCAGTTTCTGATTTACCTCAGCAGCTTGGGAGGGGAATGAGGATGAGGAAGTCTCCTGTGAGCCTGGCCAGGTGCTGTGGCCACACTGGGGCAGGAGCAAGGACAGCAAGGCTGGGTCTAGGAGCAGCTGCAGGCCATTCACATCCTGTTTAAATACAAGAAGTGGGATGCAGCTAATTCCCTAGGAGTTTCTGGGGAGCACTAGTGGGATTACCACAGAGGATAACATTAGAGAGCCCTGAAAGGTCAGCAATGTCACACTTGCCAATCCTGCAAACTCTGGCTGCAGGACCTCTCCCATTACTTCATTTAAGCAGGTTTTTCTGGGCAACTCTGTTCTCTCATTTCGGGCAACCTCCTTCGTGGCCTTTGTGTTCATTAGGAAGAGAGATGTGTTTTTCAGTGGCTTTGTTATCTTAGTGTGCAGCACTTGTGGACAAAAGACAAGGTATGGTTTACCTCAGCTCCCCTTGGTTGAGCAATACCTTTGGGTTGACTCCAAGCCTATAGAAGTAAGTAAAACAAAAGTGTGGCTGGTCTGCATGAAGGTTATACTGTGTGCTAGCTGGCTTTGTGAAAGCACCTTTCCCTGACAAAGCTCAGATTATGCTCAGAGGTGGCCATCCATCTACTCACCACCTGTAGCTCTCTCCTGGTGGCTCTGGTACTTTCAGCTGAAGGGTCTACCTTGCTGCTGCCTTGGTGTTTCTCCAAGTACAGAATATCCTCTCTCTGTTTCTCCATCTCCTTCAGACTCTGAGTGCTGCACTTGGTCTCAGAGGGCTGTGAGCTGTTGACAGCACTTTTTTGTACATACACCACATGGCCCCATGGCAGAATGTCCTGCCTGTGAGCTCTGTGAAATATCCCAGACTCCTACACCCTAATTAATTATAATAATAGTAATAATAATAAGGTAACATTTTAAAATTACGTATGATTGTATATATTATGTGTGGATAACGAATGCAGATTGTCCACACTTTTGTTGCCAGAGCTGGCATTTTGCAAAGTGACAAGCCATTGGAATTTTATCTCTAAACAGGAAAGGAAAGACACCTTCTTATGTAATAAATTTTCAGAATTACTTGTTTATAAGGGAAGGGGGTTGAGGAGAGACAAGGAGAGTTCTTGACTCTGTTCACCTGCAGTCCAGATTTCCCTGCTCTGAACATGTCACCTGCCATATGTTAGCTGGAAAGCTGCAGCAGTGGCAAAAATAGTCAGCCCCTGTCCTGAGCTAGGAGTAGCAGCTAACCTGTGTTTCTGTTTCTTCATGCAGATTGAGTCCCGCAAGCGCCTGGCCAGGACCGTGCTGGTCTTCGTGTGCCTCTTCGCCTTCTGCTGGCTGCCCACTCACATCATCTACTTGTACCGCTCCTACCACTACTCCGAGGTGGACACCTCAGTGCTGCATTTCGTTGCCAGCATCTGTGCTCGGATCCTGGCCTTCACTAACTCTTGTGTCAACCCCTTTGCTCTCTACTTGCTCAGCAAGAGCTTTCGGAAGCAGTTCAACAACCAGCTGCTGTGCTGCAGAGCTCGCCTGCTCATCCGCTCCCACAGCATGGCCCGCAGCACCACACGAATGACCTCCCTCAAGAGCACCAACCACTCCCTGGCCACCTTCAGCCTCATCAATGGCAACCACATCTGCCACGAAGGCTGTGTCTAAAGGGCACAGTCAGGGACATCAAGTGCTGAGCGTGGCTGCTGGACTTTGCTCCGTGGGGACGGTGAGCAGCGCACACACACGCGCGTGCGAGGAGGCGTGGTGTGCTCAGAGAACTCAGAGGAGCTTGAGGCATCCTGCATTTCATCTTGGGCTGAGGTTGAAGCATCCAGCATTTCACCCTGCACTGAGGGTGACCACCAGAGCATCAGATCATTGAGCACCAGCCCAGAGGATTTCCCTGGATCTCTCACAGTGCTGCTGTGCTTTCAGTGAGAGCAAAATGAGCACCTTAAGAACAAACCTCACTTGGCTCTGCAGAATCTTCATCACTTCCTGCTCAATCCCAAATTTATGCAGACTTGCAGCAGTAATAAAGACCATATCAGGTGCACACAATTTGTCAGAACAGTTGCATTCATCGGTTCATGGTGTAATGTATTTTGACATAGAAATAAATCCATTTAAATAAGGTAAATACTTTTACAAAGGAGTTCAACGTAGGTCATTTACAGACTTTTCAAGTATTTATTAATGTTCCAAGTACAGTATTAATTCATGGTCTAAAAGACATCAAGAGTTTACTGGGGCATGTCTGTGGTCCCATCTGAAATGAGCAGTATCTTGCACCACGTCAATGTGAAAGCAGTAACGTGAATAAATGTGAGTTGGAATATGTTTACAGCTTTCAACTGTGTGAGCTTTTGCCATGTTGTGGAAGAGACAGCAGGGCAATTTCCAAGCATTACTGTTTTGTTCTTCTTGTCTTCAAAGATGTGAGATAGTGAATGTTCCATCACCTAAGTGGTACCAAAACATTTTAGTCAGGTTTAGCTAAGGGCAGACAATAGCAGAAACTGATGTACAGCTATTTTTCACGTAGAAGTGCTTTGTAAAACACTAGTTTTTCAGCAAAAGCTATCAGCAATGCAAGGTCTGATCTCCAACACACATATATTTCATACTGTCTTCACAGAAATCTGTGGAGACAGAGTGACAAAACTGGCTAACAGATTGGAGAAATAGGCCTACTGTGAGGTTTTGTGAGGTTTGCCCCAGAACAATTCCTGTGCCAGGTACCATCTACTCTGGAACAGGAGCACAGTGTCCTGCAGATAACAATCTCCTGAAGTGCCTGGGCTATAAGACATGCAATGAAGCTGCACACCTGATAAATAAAACTGCTTCTAAATGAGGCCATAAACCAATCACTGTAGCAGAATATTGGGTTTTTAATGGTCCTTATCCTCTTTGATGACGATCCTTTTCATTAGCACACCAAAAGATAAATGAAAGCTGGTAAAACTTTGTCCTGGGTTTGCTCTGTGTTTGTAGAAAAAGTCATGTGTGCACTGTAAAAGCACTCAGCCCTGCATCTGCAGCTGCTTTGGGTTGCTGGTGAGAGCTGCTGCCTTCAAGGACTCAAACAGGCTCTGATGGCAAAGGCAGAGCCCTGAAAACTTCGCCTGATTTTCCCTTTGGTTCTCCGGGTGAGATTGGACACGCATGTACGTGAGCTCAGGGTGTGGCCACGCTGCTGATGTGCTGCTAAGGACAACACTGCCCTGTTCCCCCACCAGCCCTGGACACTGCCACCTGTGTCACCCCCTCCTACAGTCAGAAGTGCCCCCACATCCCAGTCAGCCTGAAAACTAATGGGATAGGGTTATTTTACAGATGAGTCACTTCCCTTGCTTGGCTGACTGTGTCACTATGATGTTAATTTCAATTTACTGAGCTACCTGAGGTCCTCATTTATTAAAATTTTCAATGCTTTCCCTAATCTTTATTATGAGGCCACATACAGTATCAGAAGCTCAGTCTGCAACCATTTCAGAGAGTTGGTTGAGTTTCAAGCTGTTTATGACATTTCAAAATGAGAAAAATTTATCTAGCATAAGATATTTTCATTAAATATTTTCTTTAGCCTTGTAAGAATTTAATCAAAGGCAAGCAGGAATTATATACTTCAACAGCAACCACACCAGGTGTGCTACACAATGTGTCCTCTTGTTTGGTAGCAAACAAGAGATTACTGTTGTTTTACAAGAGACTTCAAAAGTTTCTGAATTATTTTTTTTTTCTGAGGGAAGGAGCTAACATCATAAATAAATCATAAAAATGAGAAAATCATAAATATGAGGAAATGAGTGCTGTTATAACTGCCTTAGGGCTAAGTGAATCAAGTACCCTGCCTTTCTGAGAAAGGTGCTGTTTTGAACATACGGGAGTTATGAAGATTTAGCACTGTAGATTTAAATAAGTGCTATTGATTTTACTTTTTTCTCCCAAACAGAGCTAGTGACTCCTCCAAGAACACAAGAGATGGTTATGGCTCTGGTCTGGAAAGTGCTTTCCAGAAATGCAGCTGCAGCTTGTCAATATGTGCCACAGCCTCACTCCTACCTAAATTGCTCAGGATTATTTAGTGGTGGATTTGGCACTGCTGGTTGAACTCTATGACCTTAGAAGTCTTTTCAACCTTAATGATTCTGTGATCCTATGATTCCTTTTAGCTTTGTTTTTGCATCTGATAGGCATACATTTAGAGGCAGCTCCATGCAAAATGCAATCCTTTCATCAGAATCTAAGATACATACAAGTCCTTTTGATATTTAGAAAATTAGATCAAGTTTTTTCAAATGAGATGATGTAAATTTTCATTAACATTCTCCTTTTTATTCACATCCCTGGCTCCCTGTTCAATATCTTTAAGACAATTAGGTGAGTCTGTGAAAAAAAAAATGCATTGAAAAAAGTTCCTTACAAAAAAGTATTTTGAAATGTATTTCACAAACTTGCACTCACTTTTTAATATCATTGAAAGAGCAAACCTGAGATTGGAATTGTTTCTATTTCATCCTCATATTAAAATAATGAAAAAAAAATCAATACAGCAGTTGAGATCAGGGAAGGAGGATTCAAGAAAGTTTTCTGAAATATCCCAGTGTGTAGCTGAAATATTTGTAGCTGCACTTTTTTCGTGTGTGTTTCTCACTCCTTGTCTCATTCCCTGGGTTTCCAAAACACGATGTACTTTTCAGTGCTGCAGCAGTCTGGTCCCTTATCTCGAGCTCTCGAGGTGTTTGCTGGCACAGCTGCAGTGCTGATTCTTTCAACCCGGAGCGCTGTCTGCAGCCTTTCGTTTGTTTGCTGAATTTTCAAAGAGCCGAAGATAAAACCTATGCCCAAGTACAACCCAGGAGAACCTGTGGCCAAGATAAACCGCTGGCAGGCAAGCCCAGCACTGTGCACTCAGGTACTGCCCAGTCCTGGGAGGCTTTGCAGTCCCCGGCTGTGACCCCGGGCTGGCTCTGCACCCTCCTTTCGGCTCTGCGCTCTCCATCAGCGCTGGAGGCACGGCAGTACTCACTCGGTCACTCAGTTGTTTCAGGAATGCTGTCTTTTCATGGCCCTGAAATTCCTGGTTCCTGGGCTGCTGAGGGATTTTCCGGCTGGGTCCACACAGACACGTCTGGAAGTGGGAAGGTGAAATTCCCTTTGAACCAGGCAGCCCTTTGGGCTGAGTCTGCCCAGACCTGTGTGACACGTGGAAGTTGTGTCATTCCAGCTATCGGCAGGGTGGGGGTGTGGGAGAAACGGTCTGTGGGTCAGGATGTGTGTGTTACAGAGCAGGGCAGTGCTGCTGCTGCTCAGCAGAGTGCAGCTGCCCTTCTGTCCTGTCACAGGTGCCACGGGGCAGGGAGCTGCTGAGAGCCCGCAGCTGCCACTTGCTGGATCGGTGTGAAATGCAGCACCAGGGATCAACAGCCGTAGATCCACTCTCTGAAGGGGCACTGCAGGGAAGCTTCACCAGGAGCTGTAGGAGCAACGGGTTCAGACTGAAAGAGGGGAAATTTAGGTTTAGACATACAGAAGGAATTATTTACTGTGAGAGTGGGGAGGCTCTGGAAGGGATTGTCTGGATAAATTGTGGATTCCCCATCCCTGGAAGTGTTCAAGGCTGGGCTGGATGGGGCTCTGAGCAACCTGGTCTAGTGCAAGGTGTCTGGGCCCATGGGAGGGGGGTTGGAACTAGATGATCCTTATGGTTCCTTCCAAACCAAACCATGTTTTGATTCTATATTGAGTTATGATCATGCTTATACTGAGTTATGTCCATGCTTTCTCAGGAGAAATTAAATAGGATAAAACATTTTGTTCAATTTAAATTTTTCTGAGATTCCTAAATTCCCTTCCTGGTGGGAGATGAAGATGCCAAGGAAACCACAGCTTTCAGCTGTTCTTGCTTTAGTTTAGGATAATTCAGTGCAATTTGGCTCTAAAATTATGTATTCTATGTTTGAAAAATCCCCATAAAAGATCAAAAAGTTTCTAATACTGACACCAGGTAAACAATTCAGATTCCTCATCTCTGTCTACAGTAGGCATTTTTCTTGCAGATTTCCAAATATTTTCTTTTCCAAAATGTTTAAATATGAAAAATCGAAGGTGTGTGATTCTGCTGCATGGCAACAATCGGTGCAAACAAGAAAAAATATCAGATGGTGGAAAGGAAAAATTTTACTTTTAAACATAAATATTTATTCATGAAAATGTTTGTGAACTAAAGTAGTTATTTTGAAAAATCCACCAAATAATATATAAGGTAATGAGTTTTCCTTTGTTTGAAATAAACAAAAATTCAAAGCATCTCTATTCACCTAACAAGAAAACATGAAACCTGTTATTGATATGTGTAATCCTGATTCTCCCAATTAGCTTGATTTATGTGGACTGAATGCTATAGTTAAATCCAGCAAGATTACACTTTTATGCATGGTTTGGCAGAAATAGTATACCTTCTTCCTCATTTTTCTGACAAAATACATTTTTTTCCAGCAGAAAACCATCTGTGTGTATTCAGTTGGGAAAAAGCCCTCATCTTTAAGCCTTCTTTAAAGGCAATAGGCTCAGAGCTGCTTATCTGAGCAGTGAGCAACCCCCTGAATGTTAACTGCTCATTGTCAGTGCTGGGCCATGATAATGAGGTAGCTTATCCTCCCCATCCTAGGAAACCACAGCAGGTGATGGGCCTCTATCATTCACCATAAATCATTAGAGATTACTGATGCTGCCCTTTCCAAGAGGAAGATGGCAGCAGTTCAAGGATACATGGAAATATTTAGATGGCATTGTTCAAACCTGAGAGTTTTCTGCACCTTACTGAAATATTTGTGTTGCTCTCACTGCATTTCAATTTTTAAAAAAATTTTTATTATACCATCTTTATATGTGATACTGTCTTTTAAACCTGAAAACCATTGATGGAAGATAGCTGATTTGGGTCTTCTGTAAAGTGATATTCATTTAGGAACAGAAAAGTTGTTGAAAAGTTCTAAAATGCATTTTAGGTTGGGAAGCTACAGACACCCCTCCCAGTCCAGCCTGCAGAGGGGCTCACAGATGAGCTGGACAAGCTGCCCTTGCTGCAGCCCTCCCTGGCACAGGGTGCTTGTTTCCTGCAGGGGCTGTACCTCTCACATGCACCACCAGACCCTCCCCAGAGCCAGCAGCCCTGGGCCAGCCCTGTGCCCACACACCCCTTCTGGTCAGACCACCTTGTCCCTGACCCCTCTCTCCTCCCAGAAGAGCTGGCAGGGTTCCAGCCCTGCCATCCTGCCTGCAGCTGGGGCTGTGGCAGCTGCACAGCCCCCTGCAGGACCCCTGGAAGAAGAGGCACTACACATCTCCAAATCGTGCTTCAGACACGCCAGGTGCTGTCCACCTGGACCCAGGATGCACATCTCCTATAACTTATTTCTCCACTGTGGTAGCTTCTCTAGGAAGCCTGAAGTTTTATTATACAGGCCACCTTGAAGGGCTCAGCACCTTGAAATTGGTGGAGTTTCATGAGGATTCATGCTTAACCCTTGAGTCCTCACACAGGTAGGGCAGCTGTGCAGGTCATGCCACAAAAGGGATGAAAGAGTTCCTTTTGGAAAGTCCATCACTGCTGGACAGCTGGATGAATATTTATGTGTCTGCCTTGCACTTCATAATAATTGAGCACAGCAATTGTAAAATCTTTGAAGAATAGAGACTGAATAACATTCTGCTTAATGCTAAGATTATCTATGAAGACTGTGTCTCATTTTATATTAAAATCACATCTAAAACTCATTTTATAAGTGCCTAATTGCTTGTTTATGGAAATAGCTACTTCAAATGATTTCTGTGATTAGCTTGACTGTTTTACTGTAAGTGGATATGAATTAAAGAGAATCAATCCTAGAATTCTTTTGAAATAAAAGATTGAATCTATCTTAATGTAAATTAATTACACTTAATGGCAAAATGCCTGCCTTAAGCTGAACATCTCTTTGTAAGTGCCACTCTGTCTTTTCAAGGCAAGTCAGGCCCACCCAGTACATCACTTTGAAGTGAAAGGATCTGGGCTTTGTGTCAGCACTTCCAGCTGGGCAGTCAGTCAGTGTATTATCCACAACAACACCTCCCTGCAACTGGGGTTTTGTGGGGGTGGATTTGACACCAGGCTCTGCACTGAGGCAGAGAAGGAAGACTGTAACACCTGTCCATTGAGCAAGTCTTCCTTCCTAAACATTTCAAAGGGTTCAAGAATTAAAAAAATTAACAAAAAGTGATGTTTCAATCTGTGTTTCATGACTGGCCTAAGCCCAAGTCAACGCAGGTAGAAATGGGTGGCCCACTGGCCCTGGAGGTCAGCAACAAAGCTGAGCACAGTTCCAAAGGTGTGGGGTGCCAGTCTCCTACTGCAGCCCTGATGAAAGCAGGCACCCAGCCTTGTTGAGCTGCCACCTCACCCCCACCACTTCATGGAGGTGGGCAGGCACATCCAGTGCACAACCTACCCCCTGTTTGGGACACCTTCCTTTGCATGAGGTGCAGAGCCCCACCTCCCAGCACCCAGACCAACTCTAGATGACCACATAGGCTGAATGCCTAACTTCTAAATGGCTGATGTCTGTCCAGCCAAGTCCCAGCACACTTAGCTGAGTCTCTTCCCAGGGCCCCTCTGTGTCCAGCCCTGTCTCCCTTCTGGCCAGCAGTAGAATGCACCTGATGCCCCATTTTCTGTTCTTACCAGCTGTTGCCCTGTCACCACCATCTCATCTCACCTTAGGCAGCCTCTTGGGATGGTTTAACAAGGAGAAGGCATCTTTTACTCCCCTTAAGTCACCTTCATGAGGCTCCTTCTGATTGTGGTTCAGGTCTTTGCTCCTTTGTCCCTCTGGGGTTGTCAAACTCTCCACTGGCATGATAAGGGGAATTGGCAGCGAGAACACTCCCAGTGGCCACAGAGACCCTGTGGGATGACTTTAGGCAATTTGCTCAACCTCTGTTACACCAGAAGTCTAACTTATGGCCTTTCTCCCCTGTGCCATGGGGTTACTCATGTAGCAGATTGAATAGGGACGAAAAGTCAGAATAAAAATGTCTTATTGCCATAGACTCATTCAGAAGAAGGTAACAGCAAACCCAGAAAAGTTCTCAAGCCAGTCTCGTGCCTACAGTACTTACACTTTTGCTATCTGTGCCAGAGGCTGAAGGTAAAGAGTAAGAGCAATGGTCCTTGGCCTGCTACACACTCATATGTGCCATGGAAGGGACAATCTCTAAGAAAAACATAATTTATCGATGACCAGAAGGAAACTTGGGAAAACTGGGTATGTTTCTCCCTGTCGGTGTATTTCCCTTGCATTTCAGGGAAGAGGCAAGCTGTGTAGTACTTAGGGACAGAGTCTAGGTTGAAAAACACTCTCATTTTACGCCCTCACTCGGCAGTCAGCAGTCTCCAGGCAGAACTCTCCTCATTCCAAGAAGTGGAGCCCTTTGAGAGAGAGGTGAGCACTGAACTCCAGGAGGGCATTTCAAGTTCAGTTGTTTGTTCCTGGAGGAAAAATCACTGGGCATTTCTAATTGTTCTGAATGTGCATTCAGGACCAGTTGCTGGCAATCTAGAACAAGCCAGGAATCAATTCAGGAAGGGTGGCAATCCATTACCATGACATGCACTTAAAAAATACCTTAAAGAGACCACACAGTATTTGCTTTTTATAAAAATGATAACAGCAAGATGAGAAGCAGTTCCATACCACAGACTGGAAGACAGCTGAAGACACAGCCCACTTCATTTCAGTTTCCAAGTACATGTGTGCAAATACTTAGTTACAAACTACAAAATTGTACATATTTTATAAAGTGTATGTAAATTTGAGATCTCCTATGAATATTATTTATTGCTTTGTAAAGTAATGTATGTATTCATTCAGCCATCTGTATAGAATGTAAATATCTTGAATTGCTGTGCACAGAGGCAGTGCAGTTTATTTCATCTGAAATATGCTTTGCTTTCCTTTTCCAGAGGTTGTATAATTTGCTATGAATAACAGTGAAAAATAATTTCCCTATTAAATGAAAATTTGCATTAATGTCAACATCTCAGGTTTCTTGAAATAGCATTTAGAATGAAATTTAGAAGAAAAAAAGTCAGAAGGTAAAAACATGTTGCAATTTGGATTTTTTTCTATGACTTTGATGTATTTTCTAATTTTATACACTATGCTTTTAAAATTGCTCATGAATGACCTCTACATAAATATGGACTCAATTGGAGACTCTGTAAAACATGAATATTGAATTGCAAAAAACTTACAGCTAATAAAGCATGACAGACAAAAAAGATGCCATCTATTGCTTTTTAGTTAGAAGAAAACCCGCAAGTTCCATAAGCATTTTTATCCACTTGGTTATGTGTCATTTTCAAGCATTAGAACAGGTTCTCTTCCAGTGACCTAACAGACAACACCAGAGGCTGTGTCACCAAAAATCTCACTGAGAATCCTCATCCCAGATCCAGTTTGATCCCACGGGCAACTCTGGGCTGGCAATGGGTGTGCAAACCCAAAGGGCTGGGCAGAGGTTTTGGAACGTGTAGAGCTCCCATTCCTGCTGCCACTGACCTGCAGCAGCTGTGGAGATGTGGATGCAGCACCAGGGGCTGTGAAGGGAGCAGGAGGCCACAGACAGAGCAATGAAAAACCTGCAGTCAGCATTGCCTGTAAAAACAAAAGGCTCAGAGCAATTGAGTAATTTAATACATCCAACAGTTATTGGCTGTGAAACTCAGCTGCACAAGGTTGATTAATTAATGGAAAAACACAGAGGCCTGTTATGAAAGCTCTCCTGTGATATGTTGGCATCGGTGGGCTTTGTGTCTGGCTCACTGCAGAGAAACTATGAGTGACCTTAGCTTCAGCATCCACACCACTTTGAGCATCTGTTACACAGCAGCCTTGGCCCTCTAAGAATCAATTGCAGCTCACAACTTGAAGGAGATGTTGCTTTTGTGGAGAGTTATTGCACTTGAGGTCATCAATCCAATCCACCAATCTGTGGATCTTTTCCATCCTCATTACAAACACTGTGAGCAGATATTAGGAGTGTAGGAGTGCTGCAGGAGGCAGAATGGCACACTAACTTCAATTTCTTCTGCTTGGCATTGTTTGATTCAGATTTATAATGCAGCTCACACTTTGTTCCATGTTTGACTTACTATTAATAATATTATTTAAAGCTTAAACAGTATAGACAACTGACAAAAGACTGTTTATTGGAAAGGTTCTCTTTACATATTTATGCTATCCCCCATTTAAAACTTCAATTTCTTTTTCTATCCTGTTGGCTACAGTTCTGTTACATATTATTATACAAAACTGCTTCTTATATTGCATTTTCCTGAAAGTGATCTGTGTATTATAAAACTAAACACCATGAAATAATCAGAATACTGCATTTGAGTAGATATTTTTCACAGATTACAAGTATCAAAACACACACCTTTCACTGTGCATTTAGCATGAAAAGGTCTGGAGTACAGTAATATCCCATTAGTTTATTTTTTTTTTAATGCAGCACTTGCATAAATTGCAAAGTCCCTGATAGTCACTGGCAAATCTGTAGAGACAAGTGTTGCAAGACATCTCATAGCACTGCACGCAATGAAGTGCCCAGAGACTGCAAATTCTACAAGTCTGCAGTCTGGTTTCTTTCTGCCCAGGCAGACAAGGCTGGGACAAGTTGTGCTGGCACATCAGCAATCTCATGACTTGAACACACGAAGGACTAGAGAAATTCTCTGGGCAACCTCTGCCAGCGTCTCACCACCCTCACAGTAAAGAATTCCTTCCTAACATCTAATTTAAACCTGTGCCCTTGCACTGTGAGGCCAATCCCCCTCGTCCAAGCACTACAGGCCATTGTAAAAAGTCCCTCTCCAGCTCTCCTTTCAGCTCCTTTAGGTACTGGAAGGATGATAGGAGGTCACCCCAGAGTCTCCTCTTCTCCAGGCTAAGTAGCCCCAACTCTCTCAGGCTGTCCTCATGGGAGAGGTGCTCCAGCCCTTCGTCCTGTTTATGCCAGGTGCCCAGAGCTGGATGCAGAGCTCCAGGTGGGGTCTCATGAGAGAGGAGTAGGGGAACAAACCCCTTCTCTTGACCCCTTCTGATGCAGCCAGGGCTCCGCTGGCTTCCCGGGCTCGAGCTCACACTGCTGGGTCGTGTCCTCACCCACAGCTCCTAGAACAGCTTTGTCCTCTAATACAAAGAATGATAGAAAGAGTCACCTTGTGCTGCCTGACGTTACTTTCAGAGAGTAGAAATGCTCTGGAGCAGAACTGTGCTTCTCTTTGTTTCTGCTGCATCTTGTCCAACGTTGACATTAATTATCAATTTACATTGTATTTCTATTTGCATGGGAGATCTTGGGAACTCTCTACTGGAAAAATACATCTCTTTGCTGTTTCATACCTCAGACTTAGGGATTTATTGAGATATTAATTAAGAAAATATGTCAGGTCTCTTACCTAGTAGGCTTTATTAAGTGTTTTGGATTTATTAACTTTACTGGGTTTTAGTAAGTTTTCTGCCGCTGGCTTAAAGGACACTCTTACCTGGAAATGAAGTTAGTGAAGCTTCTATTTCCATATTATACTTATATTGGGAAGATCACCTGTGTCCTCATTCAGAGCTGGTCAAATGTAAATAAGGGTATCTTTACTAGGAGTTCCTCTAGGGTCCCTCAGGCCATTTAATTCAGTTTAATTAATATGATAGAGAACTGATTCTTATGCTTTCTTATGTAACCTCAACTTCTTGCTAGTCTCTGAAACAGAGATCATTGGCCTTTGATTAAGATAGATTATTATTTTCTTTATTATAATTTTTATTTTACTTGCAGTAACCATAGTTGGATTTGTTAAGCTTCAGGAGACACTCCAGTAAACTTGTGAGTGCAGTTTCCATGTAAGAAGGGAACAGATCTGATAAATCACTATACATTCACACAAACACAGCAGATCTTAGAACAGGGTCTAAAACTCGATCTACAAACACATTCTCTTGCATTGAAAAAGGAAACAAAACATATGGTATTGGGGGAAACAAATAAAAGTTTGATGATAAAAAAATGTGATCTCCCTGCTGCCTCACCAGCCCAGGATAATTTTCTGCAATGACACTCTCCAAAGCCTGTCCAGTAGATCTTTTCCAGGAACAAGAGGCGCAGGAGGGACCAAATGAAACATCACTACAACTGAGCTGTGGTGTTTCATCAGCTGAGAAACTTGAACGGAAATATTTCCCATGTTGGAGATGTTAGAGAAAGTATTACCTGCAGCATTGTCTTCTTTGCAGACTTTTTCTAGATGCCATGTGAAAATAAGGCTTCAAAGAAAACAGGAAAGATGGATGGGATGAGTCTTCTCAAGCAATGCAAGATGTTTTTTGATAAAATCAGGCCAAGTTACTGTGCCTGGTGAAAAGACCAGAGAGACAACTGAAAGTAAAGTGCTGGAGATATCTAAGAGAAAGACTGCAGTTTGAAAAAGTGACTGGCCATACAGGCTAGCATTACTTTCAGTGAAGAAGACAGGGTTACCCGAAGCTTTTTGAAGATCAAAACATCAAGACACTTCTCCAAACACTCTGCTACTCCCTCTAGCACGGGCACTGCAGGGAGCTGGAGTCTTACCTAGATTAGGCTGAGGCCTGTTCATTGAAAAGAGGCAATCACACTGATTTCACTCCTGCTAAATATTTCAACCCTTTTTATTACATTACTTGAAAGAGTATAATTATTATACTGACTTTTTCTAAAAGCACAGGATCAGTTTTCCATCTGAACATAAGTGTTGGTGGCATATGGAAGATGTCAAGATGGGTGTAATCATAATTTCCAAAAAAAGGAAAGACACATGGATACAGACAAAATAATGACTCTTTGTTTTTAGATTTTGCTTCTCACTGCAGTGAATTTTATAATTAAACTAAATGCAGTACAGACAAAGTGCAAACACCAGAAAAAAACTGATCTGTGCTTTCTTAGGCAACATTGCCATAAGAGCTACATGCCCACAGATATCAGGGAAACAAAAAGATAACATTAATTTTCATGCTTCTAAATGATGAGTTGTAGGAAACCTTGACAGCTCCTTTATAAAGTAATCTTTCTGATTAAGCATTTATCAGTGTTGTCAGTCAGTTTAAATTATAATCCCAATGACAAATTCATCTTCTCCCTGTGTGCTGCAATGAGTATGAGCTGGACTCACAACAGAACAGAGAACACTCCTGCCTTGCATCGGGGATGGATGGTCCATGGGCTTCAGAGAGGCTGTGAGAGACCTCTTGGACTCTTCTTACAGAAAGATACAGGGAGTTAGCTGTTGTTTTGGGTTGACAAGAGCCTTCTGCACCTTCCAAAGTGGAGAAACAGGTCTGTCTTGAATACTGGAGAGGTACTGAGTGTGTGTGTTCTCCTGGCTGTATATGAAGGGTCCTTGCCTACCAGTGGTTGTTCTTGTGTTTGTCTGGCATGGATGTGAGGATTTAGAGATGCTTTAGAAAAATAAAGGTTCTCAAAATGCAATTTTTAATTGTCATTTTAGCTATGTATGGGATGAGTCATTCCTGTGATGAGTGTTTGTTAATAATAAATTCTCACCTTAAAGGGAATATTCTTAGCCACAGATATTGGTTTCAGACCATCCTGAGTCATCCTGATGTGGCAGATTCCCACTGAAGTCCTTTCTAACCCTTGGGAAAGATGCCACCAAGGCTGGAGTCAGATCACAGGTTCACACTTCTTTTCAACATTGCTTTGGTGGGCACATGTCCCTGATATCATTTAAAGAGCAGGGGAGCAGCAGTCAGGCTTGATGGGGTACAGTTTGATCAGCTGCACAGGCTTGTCCTAACTCTGAACCACAGCCTTTTCTGGTGTCTAATTCCAGCACAAATCTGGGATCTTTGGAACACTTCCATGCACCTGTGGCAATTGTTTTGTCTCCCAGTGCCTCCAGTCTGCCTGCAGCTGATGGTGGCACACCTGCCTTTGGGCAGCCTGAGGGAAGTGCAAATCCCAGCCTTTGCCAGCACATTCCAGAATCTTCCTAAGGAAGCTCCAAGACTTGGCTCTGCCTTTCCATGGGAAGGGAAAATGCAGCAGCAGTCGGGTATGGACTGCACAGCAGCAGCCCTGGTACGAGCTCTTTGCCCAGGTGACCTGGCTCTGCTGCATCACAGCACTGCAAACTGACACTCCAGGCTGCCTTCCAGTAACTTGCTTGCATGGCAGATTTCATAAGCCAAACAGGAAACATGAGTTGAGCTGAGAGATTCAAGGGCATCTTTCAGTCCTTGTGTTTGAGATTTATAGCACCCTGCATAAAATCATGACTTACTGCTTAAGCCATGGAAATTTCAATTTCCATGGTAATGCAATCTTCAAACCTAGTTAAGAGATGCCTTATTATAGCTCTTGAAGTAGATCACAAAGCCTGAAATTCCCATTAGATTAATTAATGTTTTGAAGGCACACTCCTAAGACACTTCGTGAGAACTCGGGACGAGAAATAAATTTCATCATGACACCCACTCTGGTACCACCTTCCAAAATGCCCAAACCTTTCAGGGTAGTTCTTCACTCGTGTGCCACGAGCAAAATGCTTATCAGATGCTCTGCATCTGTCCTTCCTGTCTTTGCAGAATGTTTCCTTGAATCTCTCTAGACATAAATTCTATTACTATTTTTAAATTGTCTTTCAGAATTTGTTAATCTTCTCTATTTTTTGGTAGTTCTGCAAGGATCTCTGCATTCCTGAAAGATTATTTTAGTGTCATAGATATCAAAATTTCTTTTTAAATATAAATTTTAATCTGTAATATAATTCTTATTATCAGCAGGAAATTAGGATAGCATCCAGGCAATTTGCAGAAAACTGGGACATGAGAAACAGCAGTGAGCAAGAAACCTTCAAGAAGTGTATGACAGCAGGATAAATATTTGGGGAATTTATTTCTTATCTTGATTATTTGCCATATTGATATCTCTAGAGCTGCTGGAAAGAAGTGAGAGAAAAATCTGTTTTGCTATGGTTTTGTCCACCAGAAAATGATGGGTTTGGCTGGGATAGAGTTAATTTACTTCATAGTAGCTGGCATGGGGATATGTTTTGGATTTGCAATGAAAACAGTGCTGATAACACATGGATGTTTAGAATCATAGAATAGAATCAT
>VZRX01015150.1:0-14815 GCA_013398075.1 Notiomystis cincta | reverse complement strand
ATAACTATTAGCAGTGATTTTCCGTATTAGGGTAATACCTGAGGTGTAAGATCACCAGCATCCAGTCTGACCTATAAAAAAACAGGGATATTACAACCTTAAAACCAAACCCAAAACTTTGGTAGGGATTTCTCAAAGCCAACACGAAAAACAGCTGAGAAAACCTCCCCCCAGCCAGAATCAAAGCCCCTTCCTCAGCTGGCCACTAATGTTTTATTACCTTTATTTGCATTTCTTTCCCACATCAGTCATCCCCAGGTTGCCCGGTGTTTCTTGCTGCGACCTGTAGAGGGAACTGTGCAATATTGCAAAGCAGTCCAAAATGGTCTGGTGTGTCCCTTTCCAGGAAAGGGTGTTCCTCACCCATCCCCTCCATCCTTAAGCAGACCTCAGATTTTCCACTCACATCACTTGATCTCAGGTGGGCTGGCACTGGACTGGGTTTCCCAGGCAAGACAAGGTGTCCACATGCCAGCTGTGGGCAGCAGCCAGAAGGGGCAAAGCACCCTGTAATCCTGCTTTTTTTTTTTATTATTTCTTTTTTTTTTTTAATTAGAAACAGCTAGTTGGAGGAATTTGTCCATTGCTGTGACTCATGATGTCTCAGTTTTTGGGGGCTGCCAGTAACAAGTTAGGAAAGGGCTGTTTCAACCCAGGACAGAAGTGTCCAGACTTTCCAGGCCCTCTGCCAAGGGTGAGCAGAGCCCAGTGATTCTGGAGAGAGGAGCAGGCTCAGCACTACAGCTGAGGTTTGAGGTTTGGGTCTTGTTTTATTGTCACTCATGACACTGAAATAAAATGACTTGGGACGCTGTGGAACAACACAAGCTGTCCTTGCCCTGTGGAAAAGTGAGCCCACTCCCACTCCCCTCCATCCAGTGCTGTGGAGCTCCTTCTGGACACTTCAAGATCACTCTGCAAAAGCCTGGGAAAATAAAAAGCCACCCTGGCCATGCACATGTGCCCATCTCTGCCCAGCACAGAGCTCAGGGTGTTTTGCCCCTGCCCATCAAGGCAAGGGGCCAGGCAGAGCCCCAGGGTCATCACCCTGCAGGTATTTTCTGACTGCACGAGGTGTTGATTCTCACAAACTTCAATGTTGCTGATGTGGCAAAGCAGGGCCTGACTCAGAGCCTCTTGAAAGCAGCAGAAAGATCTGACTGAGGCTGGAAAAACCACTGGTTTGGATCCACTTTTCTACTGATAGTGATGATATGGAGGAAACGAGGCCCAAGCTGGAAGTGACTGATGCTGAGGTCTGCAGATGCCCAAACCCTCCCCTGGGATTCCTCCCCTGGAGGAGTTCATGTGTGTCCAGAAAATGCAAATCTCCTTGGAAAGGGATAGGATGTTGTCATGGATGAGTATCCTCTAGCCTGGATTTCTCTTCATTCCCCTTGGTAATATTAGAAAAAAACCCAATCTAACAACTAAAGACAAACAAGGAAACAAACAAACAAAAAAATTCCCCCTCCAAATATTTATTTGGTGACACTTGCAAGATTAAGACAAAGAATCCAATTGGGTTTGAAGACGTGCAATTTTTAACATTTCTTGGAGGACTGCAGCCTTGAGTATCCTGGGTTTGATCTCTGCCCCACAAGCAATGCAGAGATCCCCTAATTTTGAATTTTTTTCTTTATTAAGCGAGTCAATATGTAAAGGTAAGGAATGAATTACCACTACCTGGCTGAGATTTTTAACTTTACTCCTCAATGCCATCCCTGCCTTTGCAGTGGAGAAAGAAGTCTGTCCTGTGCCATGATCCCACTGTCTCTTGCAAGGACCTTTTCCATATTTCCACCCCATCCCATGGGCAGTGAAGGTTCTTCAGCCAGGTTGGATGGGGTTTGGAGCAACCTGGTCCAGTGGGAGGTGACCTTGCCCATATCAAGGGGGTGGAATGAGATGATCTTTAAGGTCCCTTTCCACCCAAACCATTCTGGGATTCTGGGATTCTTTCCCACCTACAGCCACAGGACCCTCGTGGCGGTGGGACACAATCTGACTTTGGCAAGAGAATGGCCGCCAAACACACACTAATGAGAGACTTTGCAGGCTGTGGAGATGACTTTTATCTGGCCCATTTTCAGGGTGAATCAGGGGTGAAGTGTCAATCTCTCCTCCTGCTCTTAACCTCTCTGAAGGGAGCAGGAGCCCTCGCTGACATTAAAGACGGCTGAGCGAAAGGGCACGAATATAGGCCAGACTTTATATAATTATATAGGGAGGAAAACTGGGATGTCTCTTTGTAGAGGCTGGGAATGTTCCACTGGAAAACTAGGTTAGACTGAAAAAAAGAAAGAGCCTCTGTAACCCAGAAATAGCTGGGAGGTTTAAGTATAATTTTCCAGCCCTGTGTTATTATGGTGCTAATTCAGGTCTGAGAAATAAATGTAGGTAAAGGTCTCCCAAGGTCAAGAGGAGAAGCAAATCACATTTACAGCTTCCTTTTCATAAAAAATCTCCTAATTGAAAACTCGCCATTCACATGACATTGATCCCCTTTGGTGCTTGGAGGAATATTTGTGTTTAATTGATCAATTTATTAATTAATAAATTTAAAGACAGGGCCATTCTTTGGAGCTATCTGAAGCACATCCTTTCACCTGGAAGGTGAATTTTAGGAGCAAGAAGAGCCTGGAGGTCCTTCACGTGCCCTGGGAACTGAGATGGAGGCAGCCAGCAGAGAGCTGGGGGCAAGGATGGGTGGATGCTGCTCCTCCTCACAGCAAGGAGCTGTGATTTCAGCCTCCATCCCTGCAGCCTTCTCTTAGGCAGCGAGCAATGGCACAGCTCAGACTGAGCCAGCTGCCTCAGGAAACCCAGAACAAGCTCACTGCAACGTTCATTGCCCTTTGAGTTCACATTTATTTTTCATTTGTGTGAGGCTGATGAAGATTAGCTCCCTTCATGGAGCACCGCCCCACCAAGTGCTGCACAAGAAGGTCCTGCTATGAGAACAACCTCAAAACCACATCAGCTCTCATCAATCCATAAAAATCCACTTTTTGCTTACAGCAAAGTGTCCAGAGCTGCCAACATCTCTGCCCTGTCATGGGAGGAGATTTCTAAGAAATGTCAGTGATGCAAGGAAGGATGAGGAAGTCAGTGCAACACTTTTTCTGGGAAGGTGGGACATTTCCCTCGTCTGAAATGTCTGCATTTAAACAAGTGCTAGGAAGCTGGGCAGAGTGAAATGTCCTGGCTATGCTGACATCAGAGCCAAGACACAAAGCCTTTTTGCTTTGACATTTTCCAAGCCTTCACTTCCCATAAGCTCCCAGGCAGAGCGTGCATCTCCATGGGAAGGATCACCAGCAGCTGGGCCTGTTTCCAGTGAATGACCACTTGGACAGGGCTTGGATAGCTGGTAGCAGCTTCATCATACAGGCACCCTGAAGCACAAAAACTGGTGTCCAGACCTGAGTCAAGAAGAAAAAAATCATGGCTGTAAAGTCAGAGTTCAGGGCAGGAAAATGCAATGCAAGAAATGGCTGAAACAAACTGGAGGAATTGTGGGTTACGACCAATTTGCTCTGGAGTTTCTTTTTTTCTTAAAGGTCAGGCTTTCACTGAGGCTTGAATTGTTTTTAACTTGGTTTCTTTAGAACATGGAGCCCTCCAAGGGGCAGAGAGTGTCTGGGGTAATGAGGGTGATGAGGATTTGGGAGGGGAGCAAGGGCAGGAGGGAGGGCGCTGGTGTTGCAGCTCGGCCGTGATGCACAGAGCCAGAGGAGAGCAGCCTCCAGCAGCCCTGCACGGGACCACTTGGGATTTAATTGCTTTTCTCCTTGGACTCTTTCTCCTGAGTGTGGTTTCAGCAGCCCTGCCAAGTCCACCAATCTGCCTGGCCAAGGCTGCAGGCTGAAAAAGGGTAAATGATCCCGAGCAGCTCTTCTCACTTAAAACTGCTCCTGGAAGCCAAAGCACTGTCCCTTCTGGTTTTTATCCCCAAAGACATGACAGGTGGTAACTCTTTTCTTTTTCTGAGATGAGTTTAAATCCAAACCCTGTAGATTTTTAAACAGGAGGGCTCAGGCCTTGCTTTTTGCAACTGATCACCTCTAAATACATCAAGATGACATTTCTTTGGCAAACCTGAGCAGGGTTCAGGCTTGTTAATGGGTGGGTGAGAAACTAAATTCTTAGGCAGCCAATACCAGGTTGAATGGGGCTTTGAACAGCCTGGTCTAGTGGAAGATGCCCCTGCCCATGGCAGGGGCTTGGAACTGGAAGGTTTTGAAGGTCCCTCCCAGCCCAAACCACTCTGGGGTTCTATGATTTACAAAATCTCAGCTTTTGAACAGAAGTCCCTAAACCCCCAGATCTCACAGCAAGATTTTCATTCTGCCATTTACACTACAGGTCTTTAAAGGCCAAAAGTGATTTAAAGGCTAACCAAGATTTGCCCTGGCTGGTGCAGAATGTGGCAGGTGGCAGAATGTGAGATGTGAAATAAAATGAAATCAGAAATACCAGCAAGGTCAGCTGTCACTGTGGGACAGCAGGTAAAAATCAGAAGTCTTGGAGAATTTCCTCATGTTTTCCTCTCCTGCATCATCCCACACTGGGACAGGAGACAGGGATGGTGTGTGAACAATTTAGTGAAGAGTTTTGCTTGAGTTGGAAGGAGGTGAGTGTCTTAGCTTAAGCAAACACAGAGGACCTTGAAGCCACAGCTATTTTATCATCTGGGAGCAATACTGCTGCAACCTCAGGCCAGCAGCTGTGCTCTTGTGAGTTTTGGACCCTGAAGAGAATGGGAGATAAAAGTTGCCTTTGATCTGACTGGACTGGGTTTTTACTGCACAGTCCCTCAGTTTATGATTTACTGCAGTTTTAGGTTGGATGAGGATGGGAATTGGGGGAAAAGGATCAACACAGCTCGTGGGAGGGACAGGTCATTTGGAAATCTGTGTCTGAGAGCCTGTAGGACTGTCTGTGGGGGCAGACAGGGAGCAGAGGCTCTTACTCTCCCCTTGCCCCCTCCTTCACAAGATACAGCCATGCCTGAAATCGCTCAGTACCAGGGACCCGTCCAGAAACCCTTCCTTATCTCCTAACTAATCATGCCTGGATGAGGCCAAACTGAAGCTTGCTTCATCTCACAAAGGACTGAACAAACATTCTGGCTCCCGGTGATGCAACCCCAAGTTGATTTTTCCAGTTACTCAACTTCTCTCTCCCTACGTATAATGTGCTGAACTTTGAAATAAATGCCTCTCTCAGCGATTTCAGCAATTTATGTCAAGAAAATCTGGATGCATCAAAGTGAGACATAATATTTTCTGACACAGCACAGGAATAAAGCTGCAGCAGTACATGTAGCTCCCGAGCCTGCATCTCAGCTCTGCCACTGACAAGGTCTATGGCCAAGGGCAAGGTACTTGAACTGCCTGTTCCTCAGTTTCTCTGCTGCTGAAAAGGGGATTGTGGCATTTATCCCAAGCAAAGGAAGTGGGATGAATTCATACAATATACCTGTGATGGTGGGGGAAGCTGTCTGTGAAGGAAAAGAAACGTGGACTTTGCTGTCTCAGCAGAGAGGATGTTTTATCCTCAATTTGTGCTAAAAAATACAGCATGTAAAGAGGTGTTGCTGATTATTCCTAAGAATCAGCAACATACACTGCATTCAAAGAGCCTTTTCCATATGCTATTCCTGTTCTCTTGGCTGCTTCCCAACATGGGTCACAACCTCCTGTCTCTTACAACTGCAGTGATGCTCCTTTCCAATACAGGCTTCCCCTTCCCCACCCAAAATTCCTGTACAGAGTTACAAGGATCTTGAAGGGTTCAAGCCCCAGAGAGATGGAGCACCCTGATGGGAGCCAAGGGCATTCAGATATTCGTGAAAGCAGGTCTCAGCTTGAGGAATCAGACCCCAAACTCCCACCTTTATGCAAACAGCCTTGCTAATAAGAGACAGCTCTCCCTTGAAACCCCTTGGTGAGAATCCCAGGAACGTACAGGGTCCAAAATCCAGAGCATCCTTATGAATTATCTAAAAAGAAGGCAACTGCAGGAACTTAACAGTGCCTGTAGGTGCCTTTTTTCATCCCACAAAGTCTGAGGTTGATGAACTTTTATCTCTTAGGTTTGTGTAACCTGCCATCAATTCTGTTTACAGCAGGACACAGAAATACCCAGCTTTAGCCATGAAATTTCCAAAGGAAAAGGTGTGGGTTTGTCTCACTGCTGTTTTCCACCTTCAGAACTGGGGGCTTGCCACCCCCTCTGTCCACTGAGCATCACCCTGGGGAGCCTCAGCCCTGGCCTGGGCAGCTGCCAGCAACAGGAACCCTTAAGAAAGTCAGGTTCAGCCTGAGACAACCCAGCTGGACAATCAAGTCTTTGATGAGGTCCTGCAACAGGAATTAATTCTCTTTGCACTTTTCCACAGCATTTATTCAGCCTGTTTAAAGACAACTTGCCTTTTCACCCTTTTATCTTCACAACAAGATAAAGGGATGAGCTATTTCTTTCCTGGTGTATAGACAGGGAGACTGAAATGTAGAAAACCTAAATAAATGCCTCCACTGCAATCACACAGGTGGTCCATGGCAGAGCAGAGACCTCACACGGCCCTCACCAAGCCTCTGGTTACCATTTAGTGGAGGAAAAGATTGTCCTGGAAGGCAGAACAGAATGACTTCTGGTTTCCTATATTCTCTGTCACCCTGTTTGGGTGACATTCCATGTGGATGAGGCCTCTTGCAGTCCCAAGGCAAGGTTCTTATGGTGTCCTCCAGCTTGGGGTGTTTTGCTCTCCCTTTCTTTTCAGAGCCATAAGGAAAATGCTCTCATGGAGTTTTGCTCCCTGGGTCCAGCTCCAGCCAAGTCATCCCTGCTGAGCAGTGCCAGGAGAGTGGCACTTGTGCCTTTGGCTTCTGGAGCTCAGCTGCAGTCAGAGGCACTGATGGGAGCTGAGTGACCTCAGCTGACCCGAGCTGCACATCCAGAGCCTCACCCAGCATCTGCAGAGCACAGGAGACTCCCTCCCAGCCCAGATACCTCCATCCCTGCCTGCTCTGAAAGGCTCTGTCTCCTCTGCCTGCTCCTGTAACCATCAAAGGCAATTTTGAGCCTTTGTCCTCACTCACAGAAACATTTCTTTAACATTTTCGCTGAGCACAAAGGGGATATTTAACATGAAACATTTAGTGAGGGGTGCAATGGGAGAGGAGGGTTTGGGCAGGCTTGTTCTTTCCCTCTGCTTTTCCTGGGTATTCTCAGATTTTGGCTGGGTTTTGTCCATCTCTGGACCAAAGGTTCCCCTCTCTCCCCCAGTGAATTCATCCTAAATAAATATATTTGTGTATTAAGATTTACACTGTGTAGCTGCATGTGTGGCATGCAGGCTCTTGCTACCAATGTCAGTACAGTTGTCAGAATACTGATAAATATTCTCTCTCTATGTGTATATATATAAAAAGTGTATCTACACATAAATTATAACCACACCTGAGCTGTTGTGGTGACACTCAGGCTGAGGTGGACGAGCACCAAAGCCTGGGGATGGAGATGACATAACCAGTGACCAGAATGTGGAAACTCAGGCTCCCTTGAATAACAGAGGGGTGGTAGAATTCCTTGGCCTGGTGGTTTCTCCACATGGGAATAACCTGACTGGGATATTACCTGGGCTGCAGTCAGCAGGAGACTCGGGGAAAAACACTACCAAGCAAAATCTTCCCTTCCCAAAAATCCTTTAAAAATGAATCCTGGAGCTAGCCACAGTTTAAAATCTCTCTGAGGCTTGCTGTTGGATGCCAGGAATAATAGGCTCTGGTTTCAAGGTCAGCCAATGAGTCATTTCATGGTTACCATCATCCCAAAATGCCTTTGAGCCCTAGGGTTAAAGTGACTTGTCCACCAGGAACAATCAAAGGAAATTTGGAGAGGGTTTGTGTTCCTGAGGGCATTCTGTGGGTATTCCCCTGGACCCAGCTGTTGGGTCTTCTTTCCCTGCTGGGGATACCTTCCTACCACTTCCCAGAGCCTGCCCTGCAGCCAGGGCTCAAATTGCAGCTGCAGCATGGAGACAGCCCTGGGTGCTCTCACGGGCCCAGCCCAGGCTGTTCATGGAGAGCCCTGGCTCAGGTGACATCTCAGCCTGGCCTCAGCCCAAAGCTGGTGGGTGTCAGAGTCTCTGGGGTCAAGCAAAGCAGGGCTCCAGGCTGCTGTTGTCACTTCTGTCTCGGTGTCAGAGCATCCCCTCCATGATCCCCCTCAGAGGGAGCACCAGGGCCAGGAGGAGCAGTGCCTCACCAAGGGATGGCTGAAATGCAAGGAAAGGAAGGATGGGATTTGAGATGTGGCACATCTGTGGGTTTGGGAAACTCCTTTCTTCTTCACCTTTCAGAAAAGGAGTCCCTGTCTCCATCCCCCAGCCTACAGGGACATCACCCAGCTGCAACCAAGTTAAAAACACATATTCAAGTGCTGTGGAAATGGTTTCAGGCAGCCATGGGCTCCTGCAGCTCTCCTGGCTGCTGCTCAGAGGTGATGAGGGACCAGGCCCATGTCCTGAGGTGTCATGGGAGTGTGCAAAGTGCTGCTCAAACCCAGCAGGAGCTGAGCCCTGCACTGCCCCTGCCCAGCAGCCTGATCCCTGAGATCCCAAGCAGGACTGCCATGGAATACCCAGGTGTTAAAGGGCATGATGAGGATCTCTATAGCAGTAGGACACCAGCAGGACAAATCCTCAGCCAGTTTAGCCTTGCCAAGCTCTCTAGGCTCAAGCTGCTGAAATGCTTCTCCTCTACTGAGTTTCAGATCTTCCACAAGATTAAACAGCCCCTAAGAAGCTCCTCTCTTCTTGTCCCCTGCACTGGTTTGGGGATCCCACATTATAAATTAATCCAGATACAGAGTCTTGAGAGGCAAAGTGCAGCTGCAGACCTGGAGTGACCCACAGCTGTGAGTATTTGAACAAGCCCCATCCAAACCAGAAAGTTCTGCTTGTAAAGAATAAACTGGACCTGTAGCAGGAACCCAGAACAGGAATTTGTCCAGAAGTCAAGAGGAGCTGGCTGTCATGGTTTTTACCTCTTCATCTGTCAGCATCATATACTTGGCAGGATTTTTAATGAAGAACCTGATTGATTTGAGTACAGAGCTGGAATGAAATAAATTCCCACAAAACTCTTCCCATCAAAGCTGCAGAGAAAACTCCTGACCCCCAGGTCAGACCAGGCTGGTCACCACAGTGTCCTCCTGATGTGATGTCACTGTCTGGCAGTGCCCACTCTGGGCTGCCTCTGCTTTCAGAGGGAACAGACAGCCCCATTCCATGGCCAGGGGGACAGGGAAGGGTCCTGGAGGACAAATGCAGGAGTTGTCCTGGCCCTCTCCTAACTCAGGTATCACACTCTAAGGTTTGTTCAGACCTTAAACACTGAAGCTTTTTCCATTTTAAATATAAGAAGGGAAATTCTGGTGGGCAAGCATGCCATGGGTATCTCATACACAACCTGCTTAGTTGGACTGTGAATTGATAACAAATCATAGCAGAAAAGCCAGGTAAAAGAACTGCTTTAATCACCCTCTCTGAACCCAGACCTGTCAAATATTGGTGGCTCATTTGGTCCTTTCCCTGTCTCAGCCTGGCTGTAATTTCATCACTTTGGGCTCTGCTCCTCTGACCTGGCAGTGGTTCACATCCAGCCTCATGCTCTGTGGACACAGGTGGAATACAGAGTCCAGCCAAGAGATTCCAGGGCACACAAACAAAATCCCAATGCCCTGTAGCAGTCAGAAGTGCTCAGCTGCTTTGGGACAGAGTCTCAAGCAGAAAGCTCAGCAAAGAAAGGGGGACATTCCAACAGGAGCATTTCAGAGAGGGCTTCCCTTTGGCTTCCTCTCTGCAGAAAGTGGATCTGGCTCATCTGAGGCATCCCAGCCACACATGTGGGCAGCTTCACAGCAGCCAGGGAGATTAAATCCAGCCTTTATTCTCCACATGAAACCTGAGTTCCTTCAGCAGACACTGCAGGGCTTGTGGCACATGGATGAACCACCTGGAGTCCAGCCAAGTTGTGGCTGGGTTTTGCACACACAAAAACACTGGCTACAAGTCACCAAAATCTTCCCAACCATCTGACTCCCACTGATTCCCACTGCTCCCTTCCCTTGAGTTCAGCATTCCCAACGGGAATCCTGTGAGTCCCACTATAAACAAATTTACATGAAGAGCTGTTGCCCAATCCAAAACATCGCTGGGTTAAAGAAGTGGCATCCACTTAGCCCCAACAAATTAATCAGCTTGAGTGTGGCAGCATCTTTAACAACACTGCCACTGCCACTTCTTTGGAGAAGTTGTTCATGTGGGATTTCCCTCTGGGTGCCTTTTCAATGTCAGTGCACATGTTTTGAAACCACAAGTTTGCTCCTGAGAACAGATGGTGGCTGGAGGCTCTTTCAAGTCAGCTGTGAGGGCAACCTGGCCAGGGCCTCAACTGCTGAGGCAGAGTCTTCCATCTGCAGGGTCTGCCCTTCCCTCAGCAGCAGCTGAGGAAGACCCATGTCTGATAGAAAATAAAGGTAAAATAAAGACCTGCCTTGCAGAGCTCCCACTGGCCTAGTGGAAGGTGTCCTTGCCAGATGAACTTTAAGATGCCTTACAACCCAAACCATTCTATGAGTCTATAGTGTTGAGGAGACCCCTGTGTGGCTGAAGACTAAAGGGAAAACCCTGGGTGTGGGAAGTGCTGGGTTTGCCAGGACTCCATGGAGCATGCAAGGCCATAGCAAAAAATGCACCCCTTGCACACAAACACACTGTCCTCCCAGTCAGGACCTCAACCCAACATCAAATCACCTTGCTGGGGTTTTTATTAGCCTGGCAGCAAACCTTGTTTAGCTACAGAGCCAGCTCCTGGAACATGATGTCCAGATGTCAAGGTGGGGCTTTGGAATACCAAAGTTTGCAGTGTGTGCTTGAACCCTACCTGAAGAGTGACAAGCAGGTCTCACATGGGATGTGAGAGCAGAAGGAAAGTCCCTTGGACTGGAGGAGCCACAGCCCACAGCACCACCTCACCCTAACAGCACGACCTCCATCCCTGTCCCTTGTCCCCAGTCCTCACTCATGCCAGTGCCACAGCTCCCCTCTGCCTGGATCCATCCCTGCTGTGAGCATCTCCTTAAGGAGGGCAGCATCCAGATCAACAATGATGGCTTTGGAAAGAGACAGGCCCCTGCAGACAGTGATTCACAGCCTTGAGAGCAGCCTCCTGCAGAGATGTTACTTTGCCTTGCACTTGGTGCCTGTGCTCACAGTTGTTTCCCTCAGCTAAGTGCTCCTATTACATGGCTAAATAATCAGGATCTGTGGCCTGTAATGCAGATTTTAAGTCATCTCCCAAACTTTGCCTTTAGGGGAGCGAGGACACCTCACGACCAGGCCAGCAGCAACAAACCACACATTTCCTCCACACACAAAAACCCTTCCTCCATCAAGCTTCTCTCCCTCAGAGAAATTTCAGCCAGGCAAAACTGCAGCCCAGACAGCCCTGGGGAGGCCAGGAAGTTGTGCCAGTAGGATATTTTGGGATGAACAGCCGTGTTCATCAATGGCAGGCAATGTGACCTGGCAGGTATTGACCAGGCGGCGCCGTGTCACGTTTGCTCTGGTGTAGGTCACCCAGCACGAGCACTTCACGTGGCTGTGTCCCACCTGAGCACCCTGAGCACAGGGCATCCCTTCTGGGCCACTCCTCTGCCTCCCTGGCCTGCTCCCACCCCAGCCAAGGGATCACCTCCATTAGCATCCAGCACTGATGATGTTCCTGTCGATGTCTGGGGCAGGGAAGTTGGCATTTTCCAAAGTGCAAGGTGTGTGTCTGTTTTTAGCCCACTTCCATGTCTTCCCTCCCCTCTCTTCCAAGCCCATTTTCCATTTGCTCTGCCTGTGGGAGAAATGGGAAATGAGCTGGGGAGGAAGGGGACCTGAGACAACTGAGGTGAGTGTGCTTGGGTGGGACAGACCTAGACTGGGGAAGATATGAGATGGGAAAGGTTTCAGGCCAGTAGGGCTGAGAGAGGTGAATTTTAGGGTTAGAGTGGTGAGAAGGGAGGGTGGTGGGACAGGACACTATGGGATGTCCCTGCCAGGATGTTCCTTGAGAGCAGGGGTGTGTTGCTGCCCTCAATCCCTCCACATCTCCACCCCTCCAAACCTCCATCCCCCCAGCTCTCCATCCCCACACCCACCACCCTTGTACCCTGCTACCCTTGCAACCCTCCATACACACACACACACACAGAGGAATGATGTCCCCCTGCCCCACAAGGAGCAGTGAGACCTCCACCTTCCCACTGTTTTTAACCTCCAAGAAGAGAACAGTGCTAAAAACATCCCACACTGTGGTTTCACCATTGGCTGGAGGATCTGCCTGTGCACCGACTCCCCCTGCCTGGGCAGAGGCCAGGAAGGAGCTCTTGGTTTGGCATTTCTATTAAACCACCTTGCTGTGTCATTTTTTCTCCTTTTTCACTCCCCTCTCTCCAACCACAAGAACCTTCAAGCCAGCTTGTGAGGGAAGAGGAACTCATGTTGACATTTTTTTTTTTCTTTCTCTTGTGGTTCCTCAAATGATTAATAGAGAATGTGGGACTTGTACACTTCCCACTTAAGAAAAACCGAAATAAGTCTAGGGGGAAATCCTTTGGGTTCCATCTTGCAAAGTTAACCAGATAATCCCAGAATCAGGAGTCCTGGAGATGACTTCTGAATAAGGAAAACTAGCCATTCACCTCCATTGGAAGAGGCTGTGCTTTGTACAGCAATAGCAATAAGACAAACAAATTTTTCCAGGTGGTTTTATAAGCAGCCAGGAAACAGGAAGAATTTTTCGTTACAAGCTTTGCAAAGAAATGGTTTAAGGTTTGCTTTCACAATGGCAAGGACCATCTCCAAGGGGGAGATGCTGGAAAGCAGTAATTTGAAATATTTCAAACCATTCAGACATTGTTTATCTCATATCAAACCTTCCTGAAGCACTGCAGATGCCCATAGAAAGGAGAGGAAAATCCAGCCTGGGCTGCTGTGCAGAGAAACCTGGTGTTTTACAGTCTGTTTTTCTGCTCCAGGTCCCCAGGATGTGAGCTCCAGGGATGGGAATGGGTCCTGCTGGAGCTGCTGGGCTCTGGGACTATCAGAAATCATCATTAGGGCTTAGTGGTAACAGGCCATGTTGTCAATACCTGTTATTGATGTTATGCCTGATCCAAATCTTGTATCAAAGCACAGAAACCAGGAGACCAAAAAGTCACAACTTCTCCTGATATGTCCTTGCTTTAAGTGGTGCAGATGAGAGCTGCTCTCAGCTTTCCTCAGGGCATTTTATGGCATCATCCTTTGGTGAACTTGGCAGTGCTGGGTTAAAGGTTGGACTCGATGATCTTAGAGGTCTTTCCCAACCTTGGTGATTCTGTGCTTCTAAAATCATAAGGCTGAAGGAAACACACCTAAAAGTTGTGATTTTTGGATTGCAGAGAGTGAGCAGCTCGTTGGCATCCTCATTAAACTTGCTGTTGGATGGTGATATTAATATGAGTGATTAACAACATTATGGATACTTTAATATTGGATGCTTTAATATTTAATTTAAAAATTAGTCATTGGTCCTTTCCCAGACTGCAAGGCTGCTGCAAGATTAGAAAACGTGTATGTTCAGGCTTTTAAGATTTTTCTGCCCAAATGGGAGGCCTCAAAAGCTTCTCTTAAAAAATTGAAAGAAAAAATTCCAGGATCTGGGCAATGAAAAAAAAAACCAAAACAAAAACCTGAGAGATGACAGCCTGGGAGCCTTGAATCCTGCCATGTCAAAGATCAAAACACTGGATTCCAGTACTGCAATCTTGATTATGGGATGCTCCAGTGGTTTATTTTGCCTTGCAGAATGTTTGTTGAAGGGAGGAGAGTTTCTCATGGTTGTGTCCCAGAGCTCTGTGTGTGCATGGTGTGTGTTGGAGAGGCAGCTCAGTGCTTTTACCTGCTGTGTTTGCCTGGTGTAAAAACAAAGGGAAAGCAGCAGCATCCTGTAAGGCTCAGGAGCAAATGGGAAAATTAAAATGTAAAGACTCATTTTGGGATAAGGCTGTGGGACTGAGCTGGAATCTGCTACACATGTTGCTCCAGTCTTAACTTTTTTGTAATTCTGGAAAGGATCAGGGAGCAAAGCTGTTGATTTCACTAAGAGTTTGCAGGTCAGGCTGTGGGGAAAAATCCCTTCCATGCTTTTCCTATGCCAAGGAGAAAGAGAGCAACATCCTACACTGAGCAGGGGAGATTCCTCTGCTCTGATATGTGTGAGGAACCACTCCCCTCCAATGAATCAGCATGGAAATTGGATTGGGATGGTGGCACAAGCAGGGTGAGAGCCTGGACATAGGGCTGGTGGGATGTGTGGGGGCACTGGGGTCTCACAAGTGGCCTGGAAGCACCACCACAGCTGATGGGAACTGCTGAGCTGCTTGCACCTGGGATGAAAATTTTGGGCTCTGAGGGGACCCTGATTGGCATCTCAGCCTCTACAACAGGCAAAAAACACTTGCAGTACATGCTGAGTGATAGGGAATAAGAAACCCTGAAGAAGGACTTCAGAGGTGTGTGCAGCCCTGCTCAAAGAGCCCACCTCCCCTTTTCCTGAGGGAAACATCGCCCCTCAGGGCTCCCAGCCTAAAAACTCAAAATGTGCAGCACAATGAAAGCAGAAGATAAAGGGGGGAGGGAGTGGCATGTCTTACAACCTACCAAACTTAGCATCAGTCCCAAGGATGAAGGATTCTGGGATGGATGGATGGA
>VZRX01015149.1:0-72721 GCA_013398075.1 Notiomystis cincta | reverse complement strand
TCAGAGCTTCACAAAGCCCTGGCCTAGTGCAGCTGATTTTTTAGTTTGAAAAGAGAAAGGAACACCCAAGACAGGGAGGGGTTGTGTAAGGAAGAGATAAAGCATTTACTCTTCTGAAACCAGGAAGTGACAAACTGCACAGGAGAAAGCCCAGTATTGGCTTTGACAAGCATTATGTATCTTAGTACAAGGCTGCAGTAAAACGAGTAGCATCTCAGTGATCAGGTCCACAGATGTGAATTTCAAACTGGAAATCGTGAAGGGATTTTAATGGCTTTTTTATGATCTTCAGCTGATGGGAAAGAATTTAATTTCTCAATTGCCCTGCAGGATTGCCTGTATGGAGTACTCTCTAGCAGAGAGGAACAACAGAGTGAACATAGCTGGAGAGAAGAAAACCAAACAAAATTCACTATATATCTGTGGAATTATAGCACACTATATCAGTGCAGAGAAGATCTTAAACATACATATTTGGAAAATATGCTTGGTCTTTCGAGCATGAGCTTTGGGTTGGTTGTTTCTTTGCCATGGCAGTGGATGGCATGTTAGTGCATCTTTGCGCTCTTTGAAGGGAGAACTCAAAACAGACACAGTAGTTTGAAGGGCTGCATCACTTTACCACCAGTTTGCAAAATTACTCCAGAGGACAAAAGTACAAGGAAGTGAAAGCAGCTTAGCATAACTCTGGAAAATGTTTCTTGTGCTTAATGTGCTGTAGGGAATCACCCAAGGCTTTTTGGTCATACTGCAATGCCACAGGATGTATTCTCCATCACATTTTCAGCATAGATCTAAAATCTATTCCAAGATTTCTCTGTGAAATGGAGGATAGCCTTTCATGGTCTTTACCTTTGGCCGTCTTTGGAATTCCCTTGTGCTTATAAACACAGGGAATTTAGTGGAAGTTGAAAGCACAAATGAAATTGTTCTCTTTGAAGATCAGATCTCCAGTTAATCACTTAATAAAAATTCAGGCATTTAAGCTTAATGGATAGAAAGCTGCCAAGAAATGTTAATGAAGAATATTAAAAATTTTGTATTTCTTTACTAGGAAGAACTACAGGAACTACATTTTTTGGTGAACAGTTTTTCACTGACAAGTAGTCAGCAAGTTGTTTAGACTGACTTATTTTATTTCTGAAAAATTATGTTAGTGTGTTTCATTAATTGATTTCAGATTAATGTCCTCATTGTCTTGAAAACTGTCCCCAAAGCTAAAGGAATTTAAATAGTGTTACAAAATCTATACCAAAAGAAGTAAAACACTTTGGTCAACTAAAAGTAAAATTACTATGGGTTCCTTTGTTTGCTAAATTCTTCTGCAATTCAATGGGTTTTTAAAATTTTTCTATTGAGCAGGAAAAAAGTTATCCACATACTTCTAGCCTTTATTTCCCTTTTCCATTCAAAACCTTAGCAAAGGATATAGCAATATTTCTTTTTATTAGATTTGTGGCCATTTCATTTTAAAGCCAATTTTCTGTAAGATTTATTTTCCAGATTCTGAAACATAACTTCTAGCTACTTGCTGGTTGTTTGTGTGAAATGGTCTGGAACTAGGTTTCTGCTGGGAGTGGAACACAGAGCTTAATTTACTGAACACACAGTGGTGTGCAGCAGAGGTAAAGCAAGAACTAAACAGGAGTCAATCAGGAGTTAAAATGGCGGGCAGAAAATGACTTGGTAAAGCTAGCAGGTTCAAATTTCAGATTCTTAATTCACTGCCCAAAAATGCAGGATAAAAAATGTGGACACTTTAAAAATGCTAAGCTATAGATACTTGGAGCAGTTCAGCTTGAGCATCCCTGTTTGAAAAGAGATTCAGTAAAGCCATGGAATGGATATTTTAGACAATAGAAAGATTATGTGATTGGAGGATCCTGGGAAAAAAAAGAAGGAATAGGCTTGAATGATTCTGCTTTGACAAAAGAGAAGCAAATGTGAGTGATAAAAATACTGTTAAGTAGTTAAAATTATTATAAATTGTGTTTTTAAGACATTATCGAACAAGTTTTAAATAAAAGCCAAGAATATAACTGATAGAATGCAATCTGTTAAAAGAAAAACAAATTGTTTCCATTTTGGTGAAAGTGCGTGTTAATATTTTTAAGAGGACCAGATATCTGCGTGGAACATACCAAATGTGCTATTTTGGTTTTCAGACAGACCTGTCTGTGGTTAAGGCTAGGGAAGGAATTTTTCACTACTTATGTTTCTCTGGCATTGTAGCCGTTGTCATTATAGCATCTGACCGTGTGTGCTCGTCATTTGCTATTTGAGTTGTTCTAGGTACTGTGGTCGTAACTGATAAATCACAGGCTGTAATCTGTGCTCCCAGATGGAGTAATACAAACACTTCCACAGAAAACAGTAACACGCACTGACTTCAAATATAAACTTGCCACTTGGAAATTCCCCTTCCAAGAAACATTCATACATGTCTAAATAACTCAATGAAAATGTTAAGGTACAGAAAATAAACCAAGGATTTCAGTCCTGGATGTTATGGTAGCTGTTGCACTCCTGCTCAGTAGTGGTTTCCTGTGCACGTAGGAAACATAAGATCCAGTAATTTATAAATGTAGTGACTGGATTTGTTAAGGTCAAAATAAAAACATGCACACTTTAAAGTGAATGAACTTTGTAGATGCCTGGGTTTGTGCCTGCTGGAATTCTGAGAACTCCAGTTCCTAAAAAAAGGTCACGTGACAGATAATGGAATTAGCAGGACTTCTCATGCTTCTGTCTGCAGGTCCTAATGCAACCTAGCTGCTGTTGCTGTCCTAGGGGCATGGGGAGTGTTATGTGCCAGTGTCCAGTAACATGGGAACTCTAACTGGAGCTTTTCTTGGATTTGGACATTCATATCACACTGCCACATTAGGTTTCTGGTGTCTAGTGACAGTCTAATTCTCCCTATAAATTTTCTTTTCACTGACAGCATTACTAAAACATCCTCATTTCCCTGGAACTAGTGAAGCTTAATATTGCTGATTTTGCTACCTCTGGTAGATGTGTGTGAAGGTGGCCAAGATATTCCAAAGCTGTTGGACAGACACAAAAGCAGATGCAAAAACCTGATTGCATTTGGCTTATTTGGTTATGAAATATCATCCCCAAAATCACTAATTTGAAATGAAGTGCTTTCATTTTACAGGAATTTGAAACAATGAGGCTTTGGAATTTTTTGATCCCTTTTAAAATACACCATTTTCCTACCATCAAAACCTTATTCTCTCTTGCAATGAGATTATGGATTTGTTATTTGACCATGCAAAAAGGCTTTTTTATAAAAAAGAGAATATCAGAAATTAAAATAGTCATAAATACATATCCCTACTATTGAAGGATGACCTTTCCTTTTTTTTTAAAATTTTTTTTAAAGTAACAGCCCACTCTCAAGGAACATAGTCAGCTTGGCTGAATGTTTTTCCCAGGATAGCATTTCCTCTCCTGGAGGAAGGCCTCTTCAGTCACATCTCTATTTAACTGTCTGCCCCTCATCCTCCCCACCCAGCCTGCTGATCTGTGTTTCCAAATATATTCTTAATTATGTATATGAAAAAGTAGTAAATATAAGAATAGCACACAGCGGCATGTTCAGGCTTCTAGTCTGTTTTTATAACAACATTCAACCCTGTTCTGGGAAGCAGCAGAACAGATTAAAGATCACAGAAAATTGTTTCTGGTTTACTGTTTCTGGTTTTGCAGGCACTCATGGAATTCCCAGGATACAAATTTCTTTGTTACTGCCTGGCCTTGACATGTGCTTGAAGATGCTAACATAATGTGCAGAGCTATTCCATGAGTTAAATTGAAAAAAATAGCCCCCAGTATGTGGTTTGACTGGATAATACTGTAATCTGAAGGGCAGTGGATATGACACTTCAAATTGTTCATATCCAGTTGCCTAATCTTTGCATTTTAAGTTGGAAAAGTATTAGGTTCAAAATTGTCTCAAACTGTTTAGGCATTTCAGTCATTAGTAGGTTATTTTAAAGTATGCTTAGGCCTGTACAGTACTTGCTATCTTTTTAAAATTTATACTCGAATGCTGGATATCAGACAGATGAATTGGTGAAGCAGGAAGCAGATTACTCCAAGGTCTGTAGAGGAGGCTTACTTATATAGGAAAAAAATCCTTAAAACTATATGTGCACTAAAAGGCTTGTACAAATCAAGCTCAGTAGACATCAGATCTGGTGCTACCATCTCTGTAGTTTTTGTTTCCCATAAGTACATACAGTTGCCTCACTGTATAATGATTGACAAATACAGAATAATACAAAGGACCTTTATGTAATATTATAAGAACAGGCTGGCTCTAGTTGCTTCTGAATGCTTCCTTTACCAGGATAGAGGTGCATTTTTTTAATGCTGTTTCTATAGCCCAGGCAACTCTGGGTTTCCTTTGGCAGGCTCCTCTGCCAGACAATGTGAGCAGCAAGGCCTGTGCCCCTGAAAGGAATTCAGAACTCCGTGCACCTGCAGAGCTCACGTACTTCACTTGGTGAGCCCTGCAAGTTTCTTAATGTGACTTCACACTACCTGCGTTTTTTTTTTTGACTGGATGGAGTTCAGGAAAAAGTCAGAAATGTTCTTACTTGTGTAATTTTCAGTTGAGATCAGCTGAATCTAATTCTCAAATGTGATGTTTTTCCATCAGTTTGTGTAACATAAACAGAAGTTAAATGTCACGTGCCCTGGCAAAGGAGCTAGAAAGGTTACCATTTAGTAGGATTTGGAACATGGATATCCAAACGTATTTAAAATTGTAAAAAAATAATTTACAGTATTCCTTATCTTTTAAAGGCATCTCTTGCCTTCCTCTCCAAAGATAAAGAAGACAGAGTTGCATTTTGATTAACTTATTTTCAAGCATCTTTATCTTTTGGAGACTTAGGACTCTTGGAGACCTGTTAATAAGGATCATAATGCACAAAGATACTGCTGCTGCTGCTAGGGCACAGCATGAAGACTCTCAGTATACATATTCACCTGCTTGATGTGTTTCCTGCCATATCTAAGATACTTGAAAACACTTCTACAAGTATCTATAATATGAAATTCTGCATTAAGTTTATAAAGGTAAAATTCTGACTTCAACATTGCCTAAAACACAGCTGAAAGAATCCTTATTGTGTCATGTTACAGCCATTTTAATGGTGAAAGCTCAGAGTACAACATGTCCATTGGTTACTGCTTATGCAGGAACGTTGTATTGTGGCTGCATGTCCCCTAATGAGATTAGGCAATCAATTCATATAATCTCTCATTCGGTTGATTGCTTTACTGCTAGTAAAAGGACATTTATATAACTTACCTGCACAGAAAACCACATCCCTTCTGTTTGAGAGATGAGAATGATGACAGACTATGAATTTCCATGTGTGGTTTTGGAGCAGCAGCTGGGTCTTGCCTTAATTAATACCTCCCGGCAACTTTGTTCCAGACTGTGTACTAATTTTTTATGAATAATAATGACTCTTGTATCTTCACACAAGGCATCCAGCATTTCCTCATAATACAATTTTTCTTTGAAGAGGAATTGCTAAACCTCAACAAAGCTGGGAGGTACTCTAGAGAACTGTTACCACTACTACAGTGATGCCAGCTGTCAGTGGAAAATCACTTGGCCAAGAAGCTTAAAGACAAGTACCAAGAATATATAAAATCAAGACTAGAGAGGACTGAGAGGGAAAGTAGTCCCTGGGAAGGAGAAGGACAGGGATGGTAGAAATACAGTGGAAGAAAGACCACATTTTTTGGCTCAGCACCCAAATCCCCACCACCATCAACATCAAATCAGACTGGTGAGTGGGAACCTGAATGTTCTCATCCAGATCTGATGTGCAGTGAGGAGAAGGGGAGATAAGTTGTGCAATACCTTCATCACCTGCTAGTGCTAGATAACACTGAGCTTACCCAATCCTGCTTCAGAACCACCTCTCTCATTAGGAACTGGAATGTTGTGCCTACTGCTGGCTCCCAAATGGTAGAATCATGGACAGGAGCATCTGGTGCCATTAAACTGATCAGAACAGAAGGTACCATTTTGCCTGTGCTTCATGTTGGTGTCAACAGCAGATGCAAAACATTGCATGAAAACTTTTGCCTTCCATGTCTGAAAGCACTCACTTCATGGGACAGTTCTTCAAGTGGAGAACACTTGCTGATACCATTTGTAATGAAAATAAACAGAGATATTAACTCAGGCAATAGAAACATCCAAAGGCCATTGTCTTACCAAAAACTGATACCTTAGCTCAGGGATTCTGAAGGCCAGATCTACTTCTCAGACCATGCCTCACTGCCCTTCTTCCCAAGGGTTCCAAAGTCCTCTTAGATGTATACCTGTAGTATGGCCGGAACATAGTAAGAAGACCAGTGAATGTGGCCACACAACAGGGCTGTCACACCACAGGCATGTCCCACCACAGGCAGGAACATCTCTAAGAACATATGAGTGGATATATGACAAACAACCAAAATACATTTGTTTCTCATTTCTATCAGCAGATGGAGAGTTCAGTCCCTGACAGTTTGCAGGCAGGATAAGGCTAAGGAGGACACTGAATGTATTTGCATGGGTTATTTTAAGCAGTAAGACTATATCCTTTAAATCCAGTTGGTTGTGGTTTTATTCTTAAAATCATTTGTGGAACCCCACGTTTTTTAGGCTTTAGGTCAGGGGAAGCCACAGTTCTGTTCATCTTTGCTGCCTTATGCCAGTCCCTAGGCAGGGTGGTCACGGTTCTCCATATGACCATATCTGTGTGTACTGCACAGATGCAACCGCTGCATTATGCATTGTGGTTGTAGGTGTAATGAAATCCACCAAACGTGCTTAAGAACAATTGGTTCTAATGAGCCTTGGTCTTTCTCCTAAGTAATCAAGGAAACATCAGGGACACTTGCTTTCTCCAGATTCTGGAACAAAATCTTATTTTAAGAAGACTTTCGTGTCTGTTCCTTGAGACACTGTTTGAGATTTGGCTGAAGTATCTTGGAGGCTTCATTAACAGAGAGAAAAGGAACCTATAAAACTGTTTTTTCTGAACAAGAGCCTCCTAAGCAGATTCTGGAGATAAAGGTTATTGTCAAGTTTGTGAATTTAAAGCAGAATATTGGCTGCTTAGATTGAAGATTTACTGGAGTCAATTTTTATCTCAGGCAGTTTTAATTAAGGTGTATCAAATTTCTCCAGGAGGCTAATTTCTTTCTTTATTTCCTATTTAGTGTACTGTGGAGAGAATTTTTGTTTCTTATTTTGGCCCAGAATTTATATAGCTCTCTGGGCCTCTTGAACAGGCTATTCAGAATTAGAAACATTAGGATTAATGCAAGTAGGAAGTTATTAAAATAAAAACTATAAAAAATGTTATGTCTATGTATTCACAAAAGAATAAGATGTTCTTAATAACAGTTAAAGAATATGTGATGTTCAGAGTGACAATAAGAACCAAACTGATATGCAGAAGTAGTAGACAGAAAATTTCATGATTTAATGTTTTAATTTTTCTGAAATGGAGAAACTAAGGATGGAAGCAGATAATATGAGGTGCTCACGCTAAGCAGTACATCAGTGATGAAGCTGGGAATATATTCCAGATACTCCTCTACCCAACAACAATGGTACTTCTGTCTGCAGCCTGTGCAGATTTACCACAGCGCGCAGCCCTACAACGGCACCAGGCGCCTGTCCCTGTGTGAGAGCTGTGCAGAGCTGCACCAGGTCACCAGATCTCTCCTTCTGCCAGCTCACTGCTCAACGCTCCAAGCTTAAGTGCCACAGCTCGTGGGCTTTATTTTAGCTGTTCAAAAAAGGCTGGTACCTTCAAGGGGACACCTGTCCCCAGCTGGAATACAGCACTCCCTGCCTCACTTCTGAGTGACACCTCAAAAAGGGAAACTAGTACTTTGTAGCAAAACAGAAAAAAACAGAAAAAACAGGCACAGCTGTGAAGAATACAAGGTGAGAGCCTCACATCCAGTGCCTCAAAATTGCCTTTTTGCATTTTTACCATAAGTTTTTTAATAGCTGAAGAGGAAGACCTCATCACACCTTCTGAACGTAAGCACTTAGTCAGACACACAGGGACAGCTTGGAGGAATAAGTGAATATACTATAAAGCTCAGTACAGATATTATTAAGTCATAAACTTCAACAGACCACAAGAGATATGAGATATCCATGAAAGCATCAGGAGCCCAGCATGCCTGAAGACCCAGTTGTCAAATAAGGTATACGACTACTTTGGCTGACAGCATTTTTTAATGGGTTGCCACAGCAGCCTCCTCTCTGGCAGAGTGTAACACCTCCATCCAGTTACTGCCAAGTGCCATCCACCCCGCTTCCAACCTTTTTATTCTATATTCTGCAAACAGAAAAATAGCCCATGGAAGACACTGCTCTCCCTTCTAACCATGCCATGTTTGCTCCCTGCAGGTGAGCGGCCTTTTGAGTGCAACTGGCAGGGCTGTAACAAGAAGTTTGCTCGTTCGGATGAGCTGGCCCGGCACTACCGCACTCACACCGGAGAGAAGAAGTTCAGCTGCCCGCTGTGTGAGAAACGCTTCATGCGCAGCGACCACCTGACCAAGCACGCCCGGCGCCACGCCAACTTCCACCCCAGCATGCTCAAGAGGAGGGGCGGCAGCGGCTCCAGGACGGGCTCTGTCAGTGACTACAGCCGCTCGGACGCCTCGAGCCCTACGATCAGCCCCGCCAGCTCCCCATAGACTACCTGCACTGGATTGTCAGCACTTTGCCTCTAATGCCTAACGTGGAGTTTTGTTTGTGTTGCACACATTTAAAAAACTCTATTGCTTCCCCTCCTTCAGTTTCCACCCTCTCTTTTTAAAAAATGAGTAAATAGCTGCCTCCCACTGCAATTTTTAGTCAGATTTTCTTTACCCAACCACACAAGTGGCTATTCTAACCTCATGGACAGACAAACTTACATGTTACACTTAGTGACTCCTGCTGTCTCAATATGTCATATATTTTGCAACCATTTATGGATTCTCTTCATTATTCTTTATAAGAAAATGAGAAAAATCTTAAAAAAAAAAAAAAAGGAAAAAACATCCGCTTAATTCACCTCAGGTGTCGAAGTAGTTTGTAAAACCGGATTGCACAATATAAGCATACATACACTTAAAAATCAACTGTGTTGGATTTGTGTCCCCCTTCTCCTTTCTCAGGGATGGATATTTATGTTACACAATAACTACAATGAAGACACACCCTAACCACAGCCTTACTCTGTAAATATAATTGCACTCAGAAGCTTTTTGTTAGGTTTTTTCACACACTGGGGAAAAAATAAAAACCAAGCAAACAATACAGAAATCAACCCAATACTGGAATGTAGTACCGGACTCTTCTGTTGTTCTTTTTCCTGATCATACACCTGTCTTGGGGAGTGTCCAAACAGGAGTTTTGTCTTTCTTCGAGCTGCCCTCTGCTTATGGTAGCAAGTTGTCTTCTCACTTTGTGCTGAAGATGCTTCAAAACCAACTTCCTATTGCAAAAATCTCTGTGAGGTTGATAAACTTGTTTGTTGGTTTGTTTCATGCTAGATAAAATTCTAAGAAAAAAATTTTCAACAAGATGCCTTAAATGAGTAACCTAAATCACAAAGAAACAAATTTACACTGGGTAACATTTTATGGCAAGGTGGCCTGGAATCTCGGAGGCATTCTGTTGTCATTCTCTCCAAGTTGTTAAGCTGTCTGCACTGCCTGTTCAGTATGGGACCAACAATATTCAAATCACACAACACTGACTTGAACAATTTCCTTTCTTTCTTCTTCCTTTGTTGTTGTTTGGTTTTTTTTATTTTTTTTAAATGAACTATGGAAATAGCATTACTGAACCAATGCCCACCAAAACTGTTACCAAGGTACTTACCTACTGTACAGTTGTATCTTAGAAAGAAAAATTGGCTAAGACATCGTTTCTGTATTCTGTTGCATCAAAATTGTGGTCGTTGATAAAAGGAAGTGAAAACCATGAGGTATCTTCTGACTGGAAAAATAAAATATGCATTTTTAGGTTTAAAATAAAATGACATTATAGCTCAGCACTACTTCAAGTTTCTCAAAAACACACATACCAGCATAAAGCAAGGTGCTCTTATTTCTGAATGACTGCTTAAAAACAGAAAGGGAATATTGGCTAATTTTCAAAAACTTTCAGATATTTAACACTAGACAGAGCACAAGGAGGTAGATTTTTATATTTTATATGGTAGAAAATATAGTAAAAGACCAGGAGCATAGTGGTGTACTGAAAACCTCACTGGCAGCAAATATAGTTTCCTTGGTTTGTCTGGGTCTAATGGTGCATATTATCAATTCAGGTCCTTTTGATTCTGGAATTTTGAGATGTTTGCTGTTTTTACTGTAGTGTATAAATGCAGTTAAGTGTAGCATGGTGAAAAGAAACTATGCCAATCCTGTCATTTGATTAAGTGAATGCCTCCAGATTCCCAATGAACCTGTATCTTACTTGCTGCTTTGCATTGATCCAGTTTTGCAAGGTTTTATTGTACTGTATGTTAACTGTGAGAAGCTAATATAGATTTCCAAGTAGTTTCGTAGGTACTTCCATAATATACATTATTCCTAATACTACATGTCCTATTAGTTGTATTGATAAATACTCTGAGTATTTACCAATATAACTATACAACTATAAATCTAAACAAGTGCAGATGTTTCAGTATTTTTTTCATGTTCATTTGCTTCAGATTTCACCTCTGTTAATTTCCCCCTTTCACAATTCTACTGTTTCATTTCACAGAAAATGAAAGAACATCATAAGGGTTTTTTGCAAGATGACAAATAGAGTTAATGTGATGAGTTGCCCAACCTCTGGTAGTTGGGGAAAACCAGATCTGTTGGCCTCAACAGATTTCCTCTTTTCTTATTGTTTTTTTAATCTCATGTATTAAGATGCACAATTTTAACAACTTGATAGAATTCAGGTAACAGGAATTCACATTCCAATCATTTCTCTGACTCCTAAAAGTGCTCTTGTGCAGTAGTTTAGTAGAGAGGCATTTCAGATATCTAGCTCAAGGAATTCTACAGGTCAGCTGTAGAATTACTTCAAAACAAGTCAAACACATTTCTCATTATCATTATACCTTAAGAGAGCTATATGGAGGAGAGGGGGAACAACCAAAATCAAAAGGAGCACTAAGTATTGGCAAACATTATAGACTTCATGTTCCAAATTCGTTCTGTTGTAAAATCACCTTTTCCAACAAGAGCATCATTAATCTTCAGGAAAGGAGGAACCATTCCAGTCCATTTATTTAGGATTTAATAATTCAGCATGAATCTGTTCATGCATTACAAACCAGTTGTTTTACTAGCCTGGAGAAGGAATATTTGCATCAGGTTTTATTAGTACTGAGTTTATAGGATATAAAGGTTATGGGACAACCTATTCTGAGGGACAAAGAACTATGTAATCTTTAACTCAAACAGTGAAATAACATTTTACTTATATTATTCATAGATATTACTAATAATTCTTTAAGTTTAAGCAGGGAAGAAATTAATTGGTTCAAAGTCAAATTTCCAGTTCAGTCAGTTCATTTAATGAGAACACCATGGGACTGTATATAGCCAACATAACGATACGTTCAGGAAATACTCTGAAATTGGTTGCTACAACTTTTTTTGGTTTTACATCTTAGCTCTAAATACCTCAGCATGTATTAGGCTGACAGTCAAGTTACTATGTTTTAAAATCCCAGTTAGAGTTTCAAATCTCTCCATTAAGAGTTCAATACATTATAGTTTTAGGGTAAAATGATAAATTCCAAACCACTAGTATTTTCCAAAATTGAATGTGAACAAAAACTTCTCTTTATATTTTCATATGGAAAAAGAGTATTTGGGGGTTTCTAGCATCTGCTAGAAATGTCTGATGATCAGTAAGGTCATTAGACTCCATTCTTATGATGGTTCTTCCTGAGTTTTGCAGATACGAGAAGTCAGAACAGCTCAAATTATGTTTTGAAATCTGTGTGATTATCCAAACTAACCTCAGATTTTTACCCTTCTGTTATTTCACCCAGCAGTGTAACCTAAAACAGTCTCCTGGCACAGCAACAAACATGTCACACTCAGGAAGTACTGCTCTGGCAAGGTGCAGGTTTCTCCATCTGGAGGAGTCTGCATCTCTCCTCCCTCCTCCCTTCCCCATGCAATCTGTTGAGGCCTTCTCACAAAATACAACATTGCCATGACTGATTTTTTTTTTCATTTCAGATGATAGCAACAGCTTTATTATTATTAAGAAAGCCGTGAAAGTTTGTTTTTCTCCAGCCATGATTCTAACTTCCTCTCTAAGTGTTGAGCTGAACTGCCTTGCTATAAGAAATAGGTGCAAGTGAAAATCATCACCTTGCTACCAATCACTCAGCTGAAACTAAAGATGCCCTTAGAAACTCATTCATCCCTTCCATTAACCTCATCCTGTGCAAAGGCCTAATGGCAACATAAATTCAGTTTTCATCCTGCTTCTTAGAAAGCAGTCCTGGTAAATTCCTGGCAGCTAGATTCTGTGAGAATTTTTTGTATCTGCAAATTAATTTTTCCTTGCTTTTATAATACATGCATAGTATCTGTTTACATAACTGCAAAGGTATATATTTGTGACAAGTCATCAGAAGCCTCTGCTCGATGGGAACACCTAATTCCTGTCTATATCCCACCTTCTCTACTGCATTAACCCTTGCAATAAGTTGTAGCTGTGAGAGCCTCTGTACACCTTTAAACCTCATTACTCTCTACGCAGACGTTCAGCACTCTCCTTGTCTCACACAGCCAGGCTTTAAAGGCTGCGTGAGGAGCACACCTGTTTCACAACTGCTCCTCTCCAGTGCTTTGTCATGATTTACAGAATTTGTACTTTGTGAAGTGCAGTGTTGTTTTTGCCTTTTCATTGCCATTAGAAGTACTGATTTCATCAGGTCATACCTACAAACTAACTTTCAGGTGCTCTTTTACTCCATCACACTATCTGTTTGTGCATTGGGTGCTAACATCTAGTCTATGTCAGTGAATGGTATAATGAACATCTGTATTTGTAACTCTCGGGGATAAGAGCTATAGCCTTAGGCAGAAGAAAATATCCAAATTATACTTGTTTATCCCATAAGCCAGAATATAGAATGCAAAAGCCCATCCACTGGTATAGGTTTTTATAAATATATATATTTATATATATGGATTTATATAAGCATATGCACATATATCTATATAAATACATATATATGTGTATATTGTATAGTGTATGTGTGTATACATAAATACACAGCAGTGTGTCTATACTACACACTGAATAATGAAGGGATGTCTACAGAGCAAAAATAGGTATCCATTTCATTATAAGTGATGGGTCTGAACCAAATTCCTAGATCCAAATGCCATTGCATTTGGAATTTTTGAACCTGTTGGAGATTTGTGGTTGTGTTTCATCTCTGGTTACAGGTGCATTTACTTGTGTGTATTGTGCATTTGGGGGACACGACTGTGCATGCACATGTGCCTTTCCAGCAGCACATGCCTGAGTGGGGGACAGGGGACGCTGTGCCAGGGAGTGTGCACATGTGCACAGCTGAACTTCCAGCTTCAGTGAACTGTACAGCTGCCAGTGTCATCCTCACTTGTACAGGTTCAGCAGCAGCATGTGAGAGCTTCTGTGGCTCAGTTTCAGCTCTTTAAATCACTACATTGAAGTATTACAGTTGTACAGTTATATGTTCATCTATTCTTGCTCTGCTGTAACTTTTATGTATTTTGTATTGCATAGATTATATATTGTGATAATGTCCTATGCAACTATAAAAGGAAAAAATGGAAAAAGGAAGAAAATTAAGAACTGTAAAATATTGTCTTAACTTGTATGCATGGTTAGTGAGGTTTACATTTTCCAAAATAAAACTTATAACTATGAAACATTGGTTTTCTCCTATTTCCTTCTCTATTTATCACCTAAAACCCATCAACTGTGAATATTTCTGTCGTTCACTTGAGACTTGATATCTTGTTTGGTGTTTATTTCAATTTCACCCAGTGCTATTGTTTAAAATGAGATTTCTTTTAACCACTGAAAATTTTTGTGATGTTTGTTTTGTATTCTTCTGTGCTTTAACTGGTATTTTGTAGTTGCATAGTGAAATTCCTTTCTCAAAGGTGGTATATATTGCATTTTTTTAACAAGATGGTTATGGGATTATTATGTGTGACTTAAAGTTCAGCCATCCTTTCTTTCAAAGCCCAGTTCTTTGCAAATTTCTGGTATCATATCTACAAGTGGCAATACCATGTCAAAACAGAAGCAATGTAATCTCACAGTATCCTGAAATGTTCTTTCCTAATTTTAAAGATGAGAAAACTGAAACACAAATTTGATCCACTTTCTCAAAAACATAAGGCATTGGCAGATGTGAAGGAATGAATCTGAAGTTTCTTGAAAATACAGGTTACACAACACTTGTAGGCACTGTTTGTTCCAATAGGCCCTAAGCAGTAGCATTCCTGAAGTCTTCCTACAATGAAAGATCCACCTCGTGTTTGGTAACAGAAAAGCAGTCAAAGATTGTTTTCTAAACTTGCTAGAAGGATGAAAAGGGAAACAATTCCCTCCAAAGGAATATGCCTTTTCAGTTTAAGTCTGGAGTTGTTGCCTTGATACTGTAATGTGCCTCCCCAGCCAGGCACCCACACTCTGGCTGTGTATGTTACCACATTGTGTCCTGCTTCTCCTCTCCAGTGCCCAAATGCAAGGGTTTCTGTCTTACCCGTGACTCAGCGTTTGCCATGAAATGTTCCTAGACTTGGCAGTAGTCCAGCAGTTCAGAAGCAAGAATAATGCTAGAACTAGGGTGTGATTTTTCTATTTCCATTTACCTGTGTGTGCATAATTTCTGCCTTCAAAGTAATCCACCTTAAGGTTCATTGCGCTGGCTTTTCAAGGAACCACACCCATGGCATGCTTTGCTAGTTGACTGCAGGAGATTAAAGTGACATCAATACAAATATGCAGTCAATAGAAAGAGATAAAAAAGTGAGAGAAGATGAACACTGAAATAAAAATGAGGTGAGGACAATGAGAGAAGTGTTTATAGCAGCTGACTAGAAAGGCTTATACAGCACCAGAATACACGTAGGGCTTCCTACAGAATTTCAGAGCGAGCAAGCAAGGCAGCACCTCCTGAGATGAGCAGAAACTGCAGCATGTTTCCCAAGAGCAGCAGAGAAGGGAGCTAAGTCTTGAAGCAGGCAAGCACCTGTGTTTAGCCAGCTACACTGCATTGCTGGCACAGCAAAGAGGATAAAGTGAAAGCAAGGAATTGTCTGAATAGATTTTTCAATGCATGCAGCAGAAAAGGGATGGAGTCTGGGTGCCCAGATATATGAGCAGCAAGGGGGGCAGAGAGAAGCGTGACTGAACACAGGCTTTGGGGCAGATTTGTGCTTTGGGCAACTCGGAGAACAAGATTATGTTAAACAAATTGTCAAAAAAAAACAAGAGAAGAAAAGAGACATGAGAAAACACGAGGGGGGTTATAGGCAAGAGCAGGCCCCAAAGGTCTGCTAACAAAACCAAACCACTGAGCTTAGTAATAGCTCTACCTCACAAGAGAAAACAGCCCGAGAGTATAATTGCTCCCTCATCATAATTGTAAATAAAGGATCGACCTGTCCTACCTGGTTGGCACTGTCAGGAGTTAGATTTAATCTTTGGCTCCCACTGGCTGAAACAAATATTCAATAAAAAATAGGAGTTGGCACCAGGGGCTGGATTAAGGGAGGCTCCAGGATGCTGTTGCTGCCAGGTTTCTGCTGAGCCGATGTTTCTTCTCTGCATCACTGGATGATCGTGCCTGGCTGAGCACAGCACAGCAGGTCTGGGCCTGCAGCACTAGGGCCTACAGGGAGTTTTCCAAAGGGTCCCAAAGGTTCATAGTGCCCAGGCTGCCTTGTTCAGAGCTAGCCCGAGTGTTCTCCCCAAGGCATACCAGGTAGGACTGGGACATCTCCCAGAGGGAAGGTGTGGTATGCCAGGTTGGTCAAGTTGGTGAATATGAGGACACCATTGACAAAAAAGGTCCAGCTGAAGGCCATGAGAGATGGTGCTGGTTAGAGACTTTCATGTGTGTGGCAGCACAGGAAGAGGGATGAGATGAGCCAATGTGAGGAACAGATAAGAGGTGAAATAAAGGGGGAAGGTAAGTTGAAGAGGGAGAAGATAGGTATAGAAAAATGAGGAAGGAGTAGAGGGTAGAGAAGTTTGATGTAATTTTCTAGAGACAAAAGGAAAGGCCTAAGGTGCAAAATCCTAACAGGGTTCTAGAGGAAGGAGTAAGGTAGCTCATGTGGTAGCAATTCCAGCAGACAGAAGGTACAGCGTTTCAGTGTGTGATAAACAGGGCTGTGTGTCTTTAAGAGACTAATGTTTGTGTTTTCCCATGCTCTCCTATTGTGGAAATAACTTTCTGAGTCACTTCTCTGATCCTGGAGACAAACTGAACAGACACAAAACATAACAAAACACAATAGCAACGGGAAGAGAGAAATTCCTCCCTCCCCTTTCCACCACACACACATTTTGTATCAGTGATCTGAATGCATTCAAAGCCTCAGAGTAGAAGAAAAGGAAGGCAGAGACTGACAGTGTTTTATGGTACACACTCTTTGAATCAAGCACCTTCTCCACCATTGCATAAACAGTTAAAACATGAAAGCCACACTTCCCCAGTCTGTTACTGTTAAACATTATCCAGTCTCTTTGGTCAAAAGTCTTAGCATCCAGATTTTCCACAGTGAACTGCAACAGGAATTTGCTCGCTTTTTTAAAACTTCAAAGCCTTGCACTTCAAAGACCTTGCATTTTTTTTCTCAAGCCTCATGCCCCACCCTTTTGCAAAAAAGATGTCAGTTTGGGACTCTTGAAATGCCGCACTTGGAAGCTCACATATGCCTAAGAATCAACATCACAGCTACAATCTGTCCAGTGGGGAGTAATGAGATGGGCACACCCACAAGTGGTTGGCCCCAAACCCAGGCTGTATCAAGACTTCCTACACCAAAACACATAATCAGCACTGCTCAGAGCCAAGTTTGAGACCAAACTCAAACCCTTTGAAATTGTCCATGAACTTGCAAGGCCTTGCAGGTTCGGTTTAACTTCCAAGCGTTTTGTTGACTTTGGAAGTCGTAAAACAAATCCCGAGCTTTCCCTCTCTGGGGTTGTTGTACAAACTGCGTTTGCAGTCTGCTGGGAGGAACAGGATAACCTGACAGGAAGAAGAAAGAAGAAGGTTTTGTTCAGGAATGCCAGTCCCTCCCCCGCTGCCAGCTCGCAGGGCCAGCCAAGGGAGACACCCGAGCTCCCAGGCAGAGCAGCCTGGCAGATCCCTCAGAGGGAATGACCTACATGCACCTTCCTCCCTGCACGAGAGCAGCCACTCTCGGGGCGGAGGGGTCGCAGGCAGCCGCACACTCCCCAGGTTTTGCAAGCTTCCCAGAAGGCTGGGCAGGGGATGGCTTCCCCTTAACGTGCCCTCGCAGGCAGCTGTACTGATTAACTGGGTGAGCAAACAAGAGGCAAGCCTGGAAACAGGAACCTGGTGCAGGGTGGGTCTGCACAAACAACAAGACTGGGTGAATAAATCAGGTCTGGCTCTTGGCTTCCCTGCAAGAAACCTTTCATTAAGGCTCCACTGGATATTTCTGGACCCCACCTGTCTATTTTTAGGAGGGATAATTAATGCTGAAGGAAATAAGGAAAAAAAATATCAAGTTTTAAGCCCAGGAATGGAAAATTTGTTATTCTCCACAAAATCACTATGATTAAGGAGATCTAAAACGGAAGGGTCGTGTTTCAGGAGTAAAAATATGCTACAAGTCGCTGTAAAAATTGCATGTCATGTGGTGTTTGCTAAGAGAGGGGAAACTTTTCAAGGAGACACCACTTCACCACTTAACTGCTATTAAATAGGAGTAAAGGCACAGCTGAATGGCCAGCTTTAAATCACAGCTGTGCTGTGGCTGTGTTTTTGGCTGGGTCTGGGCTGTGCTTAGGCTGCCACTTCTCTGTGTGTTTGTGATCTGGCTTTGGGAGGGGCCAGCTGGGACCTGAGAACATGCCCAGGCCTGTGCATGAAGTTAAACAGTGAGAGAAAAATCACAGCCAAGCTATGCAGCACCCTCACCAGGTCCTTCAAATAATCTGCCTGCAGTACAGAGGGATTGTAAGGCCAGAAAAGTGGCTTTATAAACTGAGATAGGAGATTCTGGAGAAAAAAAAACCCACCCTATTGGTTACAGGAGCTGAAATACGGTGGACAACGTGTGCAATGCTTTCAAACTTCTGCTGTTTTACTGATATCAATGGGTTTTATATTCATATCCCTCAGCCTTATGACATAGGCCTCTACCAGTGTTTGTGTTACCACAGTAGAAAAAAGCACTTCCTAGGTCATCTCCTGTTAGTGTGCTCCCAGCCCAGTGCACTCCCAGCAGCAGCTGCTTCAGAGCAGGGCCTCCCTGCTGGCACAGCAGCCTGCAGTCAACACACACAGGTGGGTCATCCTTGCCCTCCTCCAAGGGAAAACACTGGCTCTCCACTATCCAGTTGCGATCTACATTCACTGTTACATACTAACCTTTATACTGTAGGGGTCACCTCAGTCTGGACTGAGCCCAGCTTGGAAATTCCTAACAGCACAGGAAACATTTGTGTGAGACACCTGACACAAGCGGAACATGTCAAGGGGCAGCAGTCAGGATCTAAAGCTGTACCTTCCTTTGAGATGCCTCTAAAAAGATTTGCTTTGAGGAGTATCACGCAAAAATGATCTTTTTAACTTAGAACTGCCATTTCCTGTAAGCATGACTGTGATCTAGGAAGGGCTGTTGCTAGGAAAAATCCTTGGGAATTATTCAGTACTATTCCTAATCATAACTTTCCTGCCTGATAAACACTTGCCCTCATGTCTCCAGTTACACAAAACCTCTTTGCAAACATGCTGATTTTTGAGCTCAGGGAAGTAAATGTCACCTTCCATGAACAGATAGAACAATTGAAAGAATGAGGACATGCTACAGAGTATCTTTTCTAATGAACAATATTTCTAATTTCAAAAAGGTTTGCACATGTGACAGGGTAATGAGCATTTCAGTCACTTGGTGCTACCCATATTCTAACGAGAAGCACTGTACAGTAAATGCAATGCTGCTGCATTTATGTTTTGTATTTGCTTTCAATTATTTTTGATAATAAAATATCACAGCAGTATTGTCCACAAACCTTAGAAACCCGGATTTGTGAGATGTTTATGCTGTAACTAATGTGCTCCTGGCTTCTCTGATAATTTCCTCAAAAAACAAGGGTCACTGTGTGAAGGACAGAAGCCAAGGGCAAAGCAGAGCGGCTGCAGTACAGTTTTATCAGTTATGAAGAGACACAGCCTGTCGTGACTGCAGAGCTGAGGCAGAGGCACATCAAACACCTTGCAGGCCATCAGACAGCAACAGACTGAACTGCCACATGGGAAAAGAGCTTGGTCAGTTCATCCAGCTCTTGGGTGACAATGCCAAACAGCAGCCACCACCATCCTCATCTGTGGACACCACACAGGGACACAGACACAGAGCTGACCAGAACGTGGGTGTTTTCCTCCATAGCCACGTTCTGCTGCACATAAAAGACCTGGATGCTGTAGCAGAAACAGTGCTGCCTACAAGCACAGCCCTGCCTAAAAGCCATCTTCCTTCCTGGATGTGTCCCACTCCGTCAACCCCACAAATTCTTTAGTTCTAATGGCAAATTTATAAAACACTTGGTAACACGTTAGCCAGCCTTCCAGAAAGTGTTTTTACTGCATTCAAACCCAGCTAGCACACAGAAATTCCGGAAAATTATCAGAACAAGTAATGTGTCAGTTTGGTTTTTTTACTTACTAATTAAAATGTATTAATAGCTGGGTCCTTCACTAGCCATTACTACTTGCTCTACCTCCTTCCTCCTCAAATGATTTAAATTTTTTATCATAATTGGCAGATGCAGTCTAGGGTCTAATATCACATTTCAAAAAAAAATTGACCATACCATGACTTACAGGCTGTTGAATGTTGTGGGAGAGGAGTGGATGCTTGGGTCTGGCATCCTTTCATTCCAGTCTCTCCAACAGTTTTCACCTTTGCAGGCATCCTGAAGATGAGTTCCTGTAGAATGAAGAAAGTAAATTCAGCATCATTCTGCACAGCACTGAGACACAGGGCTTTCCTATTCAGATGGTTCTGCCACCTTCTTGACTGAACACAGTGAGTTAACATTTTTCTGTGCAGAAAGACAACAAGCATAAAATGGGGCACAGCAGAGGGAGGCCAGGAACCCTTTAGGAATTCCTCCAACTCAAGGAGCTCAGATAACTGCCTTGGCCTTCATAAAACAGATTTCTCTTCTGCTGCAAATAGCTAAACATTTGGGCAAATACTATGGTTACAGGAATAATAATAATTTTTTCAAATTTTTTTTTGGTCTTAGATTCACAGCACTTTGTGAGTTTTGATTAGCTGTTTAGCAGTCCTGTTAACCATTATTGTCAGGTCTCACTGTATCCTCTAAGTCCTTCCTCTTGAAGAGGCCTTCATCGTCCCTCCTAGGAGGCACAAGGCTGACATGTCAGCCACAGCTTCTACTTCCATTTCAGGATCCTTTTGCTGCTTAAGTTCTTCACTCAAGCTGCCCTTGGCCCTTTTCCTTCAGTTATTGCCCTCAAGGGTCAGCCCCTGCAACGCCCTCTCCATTTCCAGTGTGTGTCCCTGACCTGGGTGACTGTGACACAGACTCTTTTCAATGGTGCAATTCCATTGCCACCATTTCTGATGTACTCTGAAATTAGATAAGGGAGAATCAGCCCCTACTACAGGCAAGAGAAATGAAATCTTTCCCACAGGACTTGTACTTGCTCCTGATCTGAGATTTTTAGCAATGTCAGGCTGCTTGAACTACTTTTGTTTTGTTTCCTCTGAGGTAACAGTATTAACAGCTTGATTTCAGCAAGGTATCCAAGCTGGGTGGAGTTTTGGGAAAGGGACTCAATTCGTGATTTAAATGCCCTTTACGGCAGCAGCACACGAGGTTGTGCTGAGCCAACTGCCCCCCCAAGGTTTGCAGCAGCTCCTTATCCTTGTCCCTGCTTCTTCCCTGGGCTTTGGGGTGTGTCCAGCATCACCCTGAGAGAGCACACAGAAAGCACAAACAAGAACTCAAGTAAACAGGTACTTTAGAAATAAGTTAATTTTATTGAATAGGCATTGTAGCTTCTCTCAGATTCAAATAATGGAGAAGCCAATTCACACAGATTACAGAGCTATCAGTTACTTTGAGTAATCTTTCATAAAAGAAAGAAATTAAATACAGTTCTGCTATAAAAAGTGCGACAGTTATAACTGGAAGTTTTTCAAAACAAAAGCAAGTTTTACTACCTATTGCAAAAATTGGTTTAGTGCTTTAATACTTTACAAAGTAACAATCCAACTGCTAAAAACAGCTCTTACACATCATCTTTGTCAAAGTATGGATCAGATTAAAAATGACATTTAATTTGAATGAAAACTGCATGTAGAAAAGGTTCTCAAGAACTCATATTTTTCACAACAAGAAATATTCCTTATTCTTTAATGTTAATTAATGCTCCTGTTTCTTTTGAACAGTGGATTTAAGCAATATGGCAGTCAGCTTAAAAATGATCAACTGTTTTCTTTTGCAGACAAAAGTGACTGTAACCAATTATGTTTTGAAATTATAAATAGGGAGGGGAAATGGGAAAAGATAAATTCATTCCTTTTTGCATGAAAATGGTCAAACAAGAAACTGGAAAAGTAATTTCAGCTTTAAATAAATTTCTGTAGTTTCTATTACATAGTTTATTAAAAGCCTAAATCAATATTTGCTAAAAGAGTATAAACTTATAGAAGGCAACAAGAAACTCAGACTCTGAAAAATGAGAAGAGTGGTAAGACTAGGAAGAAGTTGAATTCTCAGCCAACCAAAATCAACGAGATTTACTTTATTCCTTATTAACATTTTCTTTAGTCCCAGTGAGAGCCAACTACTTTCTTTGAAATACAGACTTCAAGTGCAAATACATTTTTTGTACATTTCTATGGGTTAAAATGCTGAGTTTGCCAGGTTATTAGGTAGAGTCACTTTACCAGTCCTGACATTTTAAACTTTATATAATTAGCTTTGGTTATAATTGAACAGACACTCAGTTAATGAGTAAATAAACTTCTCTAAGCCAAGGGTGTAACATCTGTGTTCCTTTAATTCTTGTTTGGGGAGGCAAGCCACTCTATATGCAACCTGAACTGAGAAAGCCAAATCTTCTTTATTGGAAAATCTATCACAGGCTTTAAGGACAAAGACCTTTAGAATTTGTGTAAGAAAGTAGAAGATAAAAGAAAAAGTTAGCAATAGAAAAAAAATGTAGAAACAATTTGGGAGGGGGCCACATTATACAATTGCAACAGTAGAGTTATGATGAATTAACTACATATACCTTTTGCATCTAATACTGCAGACTGTCCTTCAAGCTTTGCCCATGTCTGAGGCATTGGGTTGTAACAACACGAAGTGCCAAATGGCAGAAGTACATGTAAACAGCAGTGATACTTTCAATGGTTCATTCCACTTTTTTCCATACAAAAATGTTACTCACAAGAATCAATGAGGAAGAACAAGGCCTCCCAAGGAGAAGAACAAAGCCTTTCAGACCCACAATAGACAACTTCAAGGCATTATGAAAAGTTCATAACAATATTTTATGTCTTAAAATTGAATGCAAAGTAAAACTTGAGGTGGATTCCAAAAAGAAAACAAGAGCTCTAAGCAGATTTTTTTGCTTCTTAGCTGAATCATGCTAAGCCTGGCACATTAAAAACACAGGAATTAGAGACTAAGAGCAATGGGCTTGGAAAAGACACGGAAGGAATTGTTCCTCCCTAGGAATCAGCACAAACATAATCTCAGTCATTAGGATGGAGTTTTATACAAAGCTGTCAAAGCTGGCCTAGAACACCATGGTTGGGAACTCACAGCTGTTTAGGTCTATGCGGCTAATTCTGTCCATTATTTAGTCTAGGCCTAAATCCTGCTTGTTCTCCTTGGTTATGGTGAGTGGGCAGAGCTGGGCACCACGTGCATGCAAAGCTCTCTGAGTGGCTCCAAGGGAAAAGCATTTCTGTACTGTACACACACTGTGCATTATACAAAGACCGTATTTACAGTACTCAGAATCTTGAGCAAACAAACAGTAAAACCATTGCTTAATTTTTGCTAGTATTAAAAGTGCACACAATTTGCAAAGTTGAGAGATGAGAGCGCTTCTGTCACGCCCACATGGCTGTGTTTCAATTCATACCTGATTGCAAAGCCCATTTAAAGGAGATGTGGGGCATTCTCTGAGCCTGAGATGCCACATCCTGCTGCTGCATCTCCTGCATATTTTAACCAAAAGCATGGGGAAGAGGCTTTTTGTTACTCAAACTTGGAAGCAAATGGCAGCAAGGCAGTGTTCCTCTTCCTCTTCACTACAAAGACACTGTTCAGACACCACGGCCAGAAGGAACTGCATCTGTGCTAAAGGCAAGAATGATCAAGACCTGCTGTTTTGGCTATGGAGGCCATGGCTCTCAGGCTCCTGACATGCTGTCAGGCTTCATCAGGCAAAGATTCTGTCCCAAGGGGTTCTAATTTTACTCTGTGGCAAAGCAATTACATGGAATTTACCTATAAAGGTGGCCTTTACCTTTCAGCATGGGAAGTACAACTCCAGTGTAACTCTTCATGTTTCTATAGATTGCACATGTGAAAGCAGGAAGAACTGGATCATTAACATACAAGCTCAGTCTTTAAACTTCCCCTCCTTTTTCTAAAGAAATAGTGTTTGAAAGGGGCAAAATGGAAATAAAATACACCATGCACATGGCAGTTGGACTGTTTAGTTCCAACACTGGATCAGATTTTTGCAATCTCAAATGATTTTGCCACTAGAACTTGCTTTAAGAAGGGAAAAGAAAGCAGTTCCTTTTCTCCCTTCTTCCCCAACAGCAACCCCTGCAACAAAGTAAGAGGCTACATGAGATGCAGAGGTGAATGGCAAAAGCATTTCCCTGTTTTCCCAGAATACAGGAAGATCTACAAAACATACAGTCTTGACAGGAAATAGGTTTTGATACATCTTAACTATTTTCCCCCTTTTTAGTACTTTGGTGCACTCGTTATCCACTAGCTATGATAATATTTCTCTGGGTTTACTCCTCTCTTGGTCAAGGTTTCCTGACACACTAACACTTATCAAGGGACCACAATTTTTTAAAGAACATTTTCTGTTAAGATTACAGGGCATTCAGATGAATATGCCCAGAGACACACAGACTACAGCAGGCTTGAGTGTTTTACAGTCATGGTTAACTGAGGAAGTAGGACAGAGGCTGCATCCAGTTAAGTGACTCTCAGTCCCCAGAGAGTCGTTAATTTTAAGGCTGTTTGGAACACGGTGGCTTTTACCCACGTGGCCTGTTCCACAGTGCAAATGTGCATCAGCCATTTCAATTGCCTTGGTACAGTACAGGCATTCAGGTAATGGGAGATAAACCACGAGCAAGCACAACAGCACGTTCACTTGAGAGGAATAACCCAGCCAGACAAATAACAGGATCACGATACCCAAGGAAAAATAAAAAGAGCTCTTATTTCCCACCCCAGCAGTGGAATATGAGAGCCCCATTAAGAATGCAACAGTTAAACAGTTATATGGTGTTTTGGTACAAGGCAAGTCTCTCCATACACAAACAATCACTTTATGAATAAGCCCAATTATTTGTTCACATCTGGAAGATCACTAAAAATAAAATACAAATTCCATTGTCTCAAAAGAAGTATAGAGTGTTAATAATGAAAATGCCTGAATATGTGTTGGAGTAACACTCAACTGATATCCTGAAACCAAGAGGGACCCAAACTGATGCTCAGTACACCTTAAAACCATCCAGTCTCTTGATCAGGAGAAACCCAGATGTATGATCATTAGGCATCCAGATTTGCAAATTTTAGTTGCAGTAAATACCTTAATAGTAATTCTTAAACAAATCCCAACAAACTAAACCACAAAAGTTAGGGAATTTTAAAAACTACACAGACTTCTAATTTAACATATGCATTAGTTTGTGATGTCTTTTTTTTTTGCACAGTTCATCAGTAACTGACATGTACAGTACAAAGAACTATGAAGAAATAAAATCTGAACACTTCAACCTGCAAGAAGCTAATACATATTTGATAGATATTAAAAGGATGTATCTGCCAATTAGGGATGACATTTCCATGATCTAGAGTGATTTTATTCCTCCAGATGCTAAATGATTGCATGGATTATTAATTCTTGATTTTCATGCTGAAGGAATAATAAATAGGTGATTCTTTTTTTTTTTTAAAGAAAAGCAAGCCAATCCTACTCCAGTAGGTTCAGAGTGTATTATGAATGTCCCAAGTCAATTAATATCTGTGCAGAAGTGTTTCATTTGGCAAGGAAATTTTCCTGATGCATGTTTATTCAGAAGCTGCTTATAAAAGTGGCTGTTGGTAAGGACTGGAAGAGAAGAATTGAATAGAGAGGAACAGTGTTGTACCAAAATATATAAAGAAAATTTAAAGCTTTTCAATTAAAAAAAAAATTGTATATTCAACTCACATTAGATACAGATGTGCACAACAGACAGAGCAGTTAGAAACAACAAGTACATTTACAAAGCTTTCTTTTCATGGTTAATTTCTACCAGCATTTCTGAAAGTAACCTACTAAAATTATGACCCTGTTTATAATAAAGGCGCAAAATATTGCTCTGTAGCATATTTTGAAAATAATATAAAAATAATTTCTATATTACAATTTAAACTTGGCTTGTAAAATTCCAACATAATACAGCCTTAAGTCTACAAATAGAACATACAAACACCTTTGTGTTGTTTTCCTCTCATTTTTAACAATATAATATTTTAGTCATATACACTGGAAATCCATGTGCAAATTAAAATAGGTATCAGTGTCTATTCATTTCTGTGTTATGGTTTGGTGATCCTCCGTGTAAGCTGCCATTCCCTCAAACAAATACTCTTCAAAAATACACTGACAGGGACTTAAAATACACTAAGCTGAAAAGCCATCTACAATCAGCATTACTTATTTTGCTTCTCTGGACTTTTTTCAGATTATTGTGGTTTCTATGAACATATGGGTTTTCACCTGTGCAAAACACTCACAGTGTTATGAAGACCTTACTCCCTCAATAGCTTGTACTTCACTTCGTGTCCCGTTTGCAATATTTTACATGTCAATGAAGCACCTGATTTAAGGCCCCCACCTCTAATGGGATTCTGTCCACACACTGCAGAGGACAGCAAGTGCAGCCCAAAGAGGCCTAAGGCTTCTCTTTACTCCTCAGGCAAAATTCTCATCCATCCTGCCCTTGGGAGGGTAACTGCAGGCAGCCTGGGGAACACACACTGCCCAGGGCTGAGGCCTTGATCAGAAACGTCTCCTCTTTAACACTGCTGGAAGTTTCTGAAGATAAGCAGTCTCCTTGCTGTCAGGGAGACCATTGCCATTGGTGATGGTGAGCACCAGTGTAGCAGTTTCAGAACCAGGGGGGTGGAGGGCAGTGTTTTGTCAGATGTGTGCTGTCCCTCACGCAGAGGTGGGGCCCTCAGCAGGCACTGGAGCCCAGCTGTGAGAGCCCAGCGCTGCTCACACCGCAGCTCCCAGGCCACTCACACCACTGAAGGCTCCCCTTGGCCTGCTGACACTTCTCAGGATACCAAACTCTCCAAGTACAGCATCTTTCTTTTACTGATGCTCCTCACGTTACCTTTGTTTTAGGAAGAAGCAACTAATTGCTGAAGAAAGCTGGGACAATATTGCCATTGTATTTATGGAACAAAACGTTCACCAATTGTTTTAAAATCCAAAATCTGAAGTTACTTTTGATAATCTACAAAACCTTCTTCTGAATGAGCTGCTTGTTAGCCATATGCTACAACTCATACCCACCTCTGAAAATATATTTGTAAACTCTAACAGTGGTTTATTAACTCTTTATAAAGCATTTAAAATGGAACTTTAATATAAAGCATGACTGAAACCCATTATGTATCACAGGTATCCTCTGTTACAAATAGAGCTTTGCATCAGAGTTTAGAACAAAGTAAAAAAAATTGCATAATAGGTTTAAGCCTTTTTTAAATTAGAAAAATTGAGCATTCACACTTTAAAAGAATTCCAGCTTCCTCCAACTAAGTATCTCCTGGTGATTTTGGATCCATTCTGGGAAGGTGTAGCCTACCCAGCATTTACTCTGTACTTCTGAAATCTGGACTACAGTGATAAATGCTGGATCACTGTTAAAGAGAGAGAGGGGAAAAGCACATACAAATGCAAAAATATGTGTGTGCATTGCAGCCACTTGGGTAACAGAAGGAAGGAGCAGGGTCCCTCCAAAGAAAAGCTGTTTTCTCCACACTTGGGACTATGTGGGAACTCTACAGCTCCAGAGGGTGTAGAGACAGCAGATCAGGCACAGGCACAGGCCTGTGGGCTGCAAACAGTGCTAATTGTCAGGAAAAATAACCCAAACGAGCACTCAGAGGTCAGCAGACAGTACAACAGAAAAATACATATGAAGATAAATACCTCTGGCATGTAGCTAAGGAATGACACAATGCCTTTCAGTGCTGGTGAATGCAACTCATGAGAAGCTGGGAATTCTCTCTAAAAAAATAGGTAGAAAATTTTCTTTTATAGCTACAGTCTTTTAATAGAACAACACTTCTTCAGGAGGGGGACAGTTTCTGCATGTTTGATCTGTTTAATGCCACCTACGGCACAATTGCCACAAATAGCCCAGAAACAGAAAGAATGCTTGAAGAGAATTGTAAAAGAAAACAGCAATTAGAAAATTATTCAAAGATATCCCAACAAAAAGATCCTAAGGAAATAAGCACAACTAAAAAGGGTTCTGTCAGTATTTCATATAACAGATATTTTCAAGTGAGCAATCCTGTACAGGTAAATATTTATGGAAGTATCTGAGTGTCCTGAGGATGGTAATGAACACTCAGGTTTGATATCTTATACAAATAAGACCGATTAATTTTTCAAAATATTCTAATGCACAAGTACTATGTATTCAATAATTCAGAACAGAGTAAGTTACCTAAATGCTGACAAGTTGGAAATCTCTTTCTTTTATGAGATCTTTAAAATGTACTATAGAAACAAATCCTATGAAAATGGGAAACAGCAAAATCTCGTGGTAACTGCTTATTTTTACATATGTACTGCTTTTTTCCTCATTCAGAAAGGCTGTAACTCACTTAAATACATGAGCTGGTGCAGTTTGCTGTTAACGTAATATTTCCTAAGCACAACTCTACAGAGAAATGGTTCTTAGAGTATCACACACTACTGCTATTCTAATGCCCTAAGAATTCATCAATATTTCTGTTTTTCTTGAAGTCTTATCCTGCCAGTTTTCTCAGTCTCAGCAGCAAATACAATCGAGTATAATCTTTCATTTCTTTTAACATCATCTGGCTTGTTTTAGCATAATTTGCAATCCCAGTTTTCTTTGACAATTAGAACTTAAATGTAATAATCACAACAGCAAAGCAAGACAGGACACTGCTTATCAATGTGTGCACCAGGAGACATGGGACTTGGAAGGTGCTTACCTTAAGGACAGAAGTCACACGGAGCTTTAACACATAGCAACATTTCCCTTTCATGAAGGAATGCAAGTTCAGTAAGATTCAATGTATGCTCAGTATACAGCAAGGAATACGAAGTACAGGTCTGGATTCATGGAACAGCTAACATGGTAAAGACCCTAACTTTTTAGAGAAATGGCCAAGGGTCTTATTTTGAAACTTCCCATTCAGCAGGAAACCTAAAAATATGGTCAATTTTAAGTATGTGCTCAGTTGTACCAAACTGGGACACTGGAAAAAGCTCACGTGCTTTTTCTGAAAGCCAGGACACAGCAGCAGAAGTTTGTGCATCTTGTTTCACAGGGGACTTTAGGCTTGGTTTCAGGGTTAATTAGCATTAACTGTATGCAATGGTGCCACCCATGTCAAGAATTAAAATTGGGCTGCAGCAGGAAAATAATCAGAAACAAAGAATCTTTCCCATGTGGGCCAGGAAAGTTATTCCTTAATGAGGCAGGCAGAATGCCTGTTGTGCACCTTGAGGAGGCAGACTCAGCAGCCCTGAAGGCAGTACTTCACCTGTTCTGCAAAATGAGCTCTTAAAATGAGCCATTGTCTACAAGGGTAACACCACCAAAGAGCTGCTGTTATTACGTTCTGCCAGCTGATGGTGGAGGGCTGCAAAACCAGTCCTTTATCCCAGCAAACTTCCTCCTGTCAGCCATCCACTGCAACAGTATCTGCTGTGTCTGCTTTGCAGAAACGTTTCTGTGAGCAAAGTTTTATTTTCTAAAGTATTGCAAACACTTACGTAAATATTTGGATCTCAGACTTGTGCAAATCTGTGCTAGGAGCTGCCATTCCTGCTGGAGGTATTTTAAAGCCATCTGGGAACCTCCTGGGGGGAGATGACTCACTCTAGGAGACTTGAAAAGAGATGGAGCCAAGAGTCTTCAAGAAAGGCTCAAGTAGTTACATTTGCAATAATTATCACTCAATAATGTTCAGAAGGAATAAGTAAATAATGATTAGGTTTGTGCACTAGCTAAGGGAATAAATTGATGCATTACATTTGTTTTGGCAAGCAGCTGGAGTCTAAAATGATCCTAAATTTCCTAGCTGGTCATCAAATTTTCCGTATCTAATAATTTTCTAATATTTTAATTTTATTTTAATATTTCTTTGCATTTTAACACCAACAAAAATACTTCTGAAATTCAGGTGCACAAAACTATACTGGGGGGGGCTTGGGGACGTGAAGCCATTTTTCTTATAAAACCTGTTTAAAAAAATCAGTGCAAATAAAAGTGGCTCAAATCTACTTTTTTTTTAAAAAATAAAAATTCAGAAAGAATTGGTAAGAACTTAAAATTAGGAAGAGCTACACCCTCATGAATTCAGACCTTTCACTCCCATTTTTCCAGAATCATTCCATTTCAGACTGAAATATACAAACATTAGTAGCAATGCAATATGCTGCCATGTTAAAAATGTGCAGTATGCAAAATCACTACCCTCCTGAAAAAAAAAGGCTATGAAAAATTTAGGTTTTACTGAGGAAAAAATACTCTCAATAATAGCTATATCATTTCAAATGTCTGCAAGGCAGATACTACCCTACTACAACACCACATCTTCACTAGTATGACTTTCCCCTATCATTCTACTACCTGAGTGATGTCAGTGTAAATTCAGGCACCATTAGTAAATTTTTGACCAAACATATACACAGCACTGACAAAGGAGTAAACAACCCTTCAGCTTACCAGTATATGTAAAAAAGACACTGACAAAATGGAAAATAAGATTTTTTTTTTATGATAAATTATTCCTATTATTTCCTCATTGCCCCGGAAAAGCGAAGAGCTAGACACTATTTACTCATCAATCCTTTATTCTTTTTTCAAGGATTCCTTTTACTGCAATCCAACACTGTTTACTTTGTAAGTAAGAAAATGGTAAAACTAAGTAGTCATGGAAGAATCCTCAATGCCTGTGTCCCTTGCTGTCCCTCTCCCTGCGCTTTAACTCCTCTTTGTAGCAGTAGGAACAGTAATTTTCAGTCTCAGGACGACCATAAAAGGAACAGTTCTCCTTCTTACAGCGGTTCTGCTGGATGGAATATATGGGGCAAACTGTGCTTCTGCCTTGGTTTTTGTCGCTGTTCAGCCAGGTCTGGGGCGCGTCCTCGTCCGCGTACTCCAAGCAGTCTCTGATGTCCGCGGTGTCGAAGCCGTTCGTGTAGGTCTGCGACTTGTGTTCGGCGGGCCTGGCGTAGCTCAGCGACTCCACCGTGTTCACCGTGCGCATGCCGGGCAGCCGCGCCGGGCTGTAGCTCTGCGAGGACAGGGACCTGTTCTGCTGGGGGTACGTGGCACAGGTCTTCAGGGTGCCAACCACGGGCTTGTAGGTATCGTCCTGGAAGCTCGATGGCTTGGAGTTGACGTCATGCAGATGGATGACACTTTGCCGTTGAACGGGTGGGGTATGGCTATAGTGGGCAGACACCGGGATGGGGCCGCTTTTCTTGGCACCGTTGCTGGGTGAAGAAAAGGACCCGGGCGTGGGACTGGTGCGGTCTTTAAATTTTAAAACCAGTTGAGTCGTATGGCTTTGAGGCAAGACGGGTGATGCCCTATCCTGAGGAGATGGTTCTAATTTTTCTTTTGAAAATGCTTCTGGCTCCAGTTTCCTATTAGAAGAGCCATTCAGTGCAGCCTTTTTCTCGGCTTCCTTTCTTTTCTGTTCCTGTTCCGCATTGAAGCGCTCCTGGGCACTGGTCAGGTAATAGCCGATCATCTCCTCGTGGAACTGATGCCTGTGACTGGTCAAAAGAAGGCCAGCAAAAATAAACTTTCGTTCACCCTGCATGGCAGCTCTCAAAATATTTAGGCTGAGTTTCACGTCTGTGCTGTACTTCCATGGGTCAGACTGCTTGTCAGAGAAGGGTTTAGTGTTCACTTTTTCAGTGGGGGAGCTGCTGGCTCTGTCAGTCGGAGATGGAGTGGTCTTTTCAGACGGAGACGTGCTCGCAGACTGTCCAGATTCCTCTTTGCTCCCTTTGCGAGACTTGGACTTCTTCTCTTTGACTTTCTCTACTGTGTCACCATTTTTTCCATTCCCTGAATTGGCTCTGCTCATCTTCCCGTGCACCAGACCTCCAAGACCACCCATGTTCTTTTTCAGTTTAATTCCCAGGGTTTTACTGAGGCTTCCTATTTTGTTGGCAACTGAATCCGTCCTGGTTTTGTCTTTATCTTTCCTTTGTTTGTCCTTTTCTTTTTCTTTACCGTTTTTGCCATTATTGCCATTGGAATTACTACAGATGGAATCTCGGTCTGAGTCCATTGAGTCAGCCAGAGACTGCACATCTTCTCCAGCTGAAGCTGTAGGGGATTCTGGTTGAGCCAAAGGGGCCTGCTATGGAAAAGGAATTGTAATTAGATACAGCAAAATCGGTTTCATACAGGAACTGATGCAAAAATACCCACCCCAAATTCAATACAGATTTTGACATTGATTTAAAATATATTTTTTAATTTATGCTCTGACATTTTTGACTCGTTTCATCACTAAATAAAGCTTTTCTGGCTGTGCTCACTATGTATTTTTCTTGTTCCTACAGTAGCTTTTGGCTCATTTCAGGCACATTTTTAGAATAGAGGTCAATCACTCAGAGGTTCTGTGAAAGTCAGTGCTTGAGTCATGGAGGAAGCAAGTCCCCTCCTGCCCCAGTGAGACAGGACAGGAAGGATCAGCAGTGCAGGCTGTCCCTCAGCCCACAGGAAAGGAGCTGGGGAGGATGCCATGGAAGGGGAATGAGCTGCTGCTGAAAGCTGTGAGGGGGATGTAGCACACAAACCTGTGTGCAGCAATATTTCAAAATGATTATGTTCAAAACCTAGGTTATTTAAATTGAATTTTTATTTATTTATGTCTCTGGTGCATGAAAATCAAAGGTACAATGCACCAGAGCTAAACATCTGATCTGCAATATCAGACACTAAACTCAAGTGAGTAGGCTGAGGAACACAATGATGTGTATTCATGTTTATTGGAAAGGCAATGCAGAGAAAACTGGTGACAGATCTGAGTTCCACTTTATATTTTAGGTAATGTGATAAAACAGCTTCCTTGAAAATGCAATAACAAGGATCCTAGGGTACTTTAAAATGGGACTGTGTTCATTTACTCCTGCAGAACAGCCTTGCTTTCAGGCACTGTGAAGCTGAAATCTGCTAGAGATAAATCTGAACCACTCACCTGACTACAAGGACATGGGGACAGGTAAGCTCTGTACATTTATGTACTTCTGGTACAGAAATACCTGCCTGCCTCTGCCCCATGGTACTTACATGTCCTTTCTCCCAGGAACCCCTGAGCACCCCAAAATCCAGTTGGGAGCAGAGGTGTTATTCCCATGGAGCAGAGGAGAAAGTGACACAGTGACCTAATTGTCCTCATGCAGCAAATGTGAGCAGAGAGAGGTAACCCAGGTTCCACAAGGGCTCACCACTTACAGCTGCAGGACACTCTCTTTTTGACTCTCCTTTTTCTGATGTGGTAGCTACTACTGTTGAAACAGTGGAAAAATGATTTTTTTTTCCCCCTTGTGTCTTGTTAAAATACCTTCTCCTTTTGTGTTGTGTTTCTCTGTTCAAACCCCATCTTGTGTAGGCTGTCTAAATCACCTCCATCCTCTCCTAGCAACCTTTTGCCTCCAGCCCAATCCCTCCATCTATTCAATGTGATTTGCAGAGAAATTTGTAGCTGACTCGGTGCCAGCTGGGCGTGGTTCTGAAACAGCTCTCTGGAAGAGGCAGGCTCCAATTCAGTGCCAGGCTGGGGCCTCTTGTCAGCCACTCTAAACTGGGAGCTGTCAGCCACTCTAAATACGGGTGCAAATGCATTCTCAGAAAGAAGTTGGTGACCTAACAGTGGCATCAGGAGAGCAAGACAAAGTCCTGAGAAAACAACGGTAAGAAAAGGTTTCTTTAAACTACACAAACTACTGAAATACATAACAGAAAAATCAAGCTAGAAGACACATTTCAGCAGAACATATACAAGCAAAAGTGTTATTAAAACAAATATCCAGATAAATCTGTAAGCCTGCTTGGTGTCAGTGAGCCACGAGTGACTGTCCCTGCTGCCAGGACACTGAGGTGTTTGCAGGCAGCCTGTCCTACTAAGCCTTGTATCTCCCATGCTGTGGGACCAAGGGGGCAGTTTACCTTACCCGTGTCTCAGATGGGATGCGGATCCAGGTTACATTCATGTAGCTGTGCAGAAGATTGAGCTTTGCCTCAAGAGACAGAATCAAACTAAAGATGAAAAAAGAAGGGAACAAACAGTCAAAAAGCCTGAAAGAAAAAGCAAAACTGCGTAACGGAGAGATGTAACAGCAGCCTGATTATGGTTGTCAGCTGAAGACCCCCCCCATGTTGTCTGCCTTGTAAGCAGAGCACATGAACCAAGCCCTCACTCTTAGTAGTTCTCCCAGTACTCCAACCAGGTACAGCTCAAGACATTTTACTGCTTAACACTGAAGTTACAGAAAGGTCTTACTTGGCCAGTCTGGTGTTATCATTGTCATCTTTTCCCCACTCCCAGTCTTTCCCAGGATCGACCGCAAAGTGCAAAGGCAGTAACTTGTGTTCAGAGTCAGTCAGGGGGATCACCGCTGAAGCAGAGAAGAAACAAGGATTGGGGTGGGGGGAACAAAAAAGACAAAAGGAAGAAAAGACTCAGCTGTGAAAAGCAGAATTGCTGCTTCAAGAAGGACAGAAATTGTGCTGCAGAATTGCCTCATCCAGAGCACCACAAACGATTTATTTTGGGCTCCATTTGCCTGTTTCCGTGTTGGTGCAATAAAAGAGAAGAGGGAGAGGTTAACACACTGATTGCTCCTGGAGTGAATGATAGTCACCTGTGGAGGAGGGGAGACCTCTGGAGAGAACCACATGGCCATCTGTACTGTGCAATCAATGTTTCCTGGAGACAGAGCCATTAGAATAGCAGAAGGCAATAAAAAGTTGCAATATTCCTGCCTATCTCTCAGAATCAGAGATTCACATGTTTGTTAATTATTTTGTCTTTTTAGTTTAGTAGCTTTGTACTGTCAAAGAAATAAAAATATATTGATATCAGCATTAAGAAACAAAGCAAGAGGCAGCTACAGCGATTTTGGATTCAAACTGAATTAACATAATTGAAGAGCAGAGATCAACATATATATGGGTTAAGAGGTCAGTTTGAGGCCTCTGAGTGAGTGCAGTGCAAAGGCCATTACTGTTCTTACAGCCCAGCATTGCTGCCCAGGAGTTTTGCTCTTCTGCTCTTTCCCCTCTCTGCTCGGGCTCTGCCCTAATGACTCTGCCTCTTAATGACTCTGCTTTATACTCAGCACGCAGGGACCACACTCAGATGTCACAGAATATCTATCATTCATCACCAGCAAGAGACTAAGATATTAAGCAATGTCAGCTTTAATTAAAGATGCTGATTCTCTTCCATTTGATTAGGAAAACAAGCAAAAGCTGTTGAGGGCCTGAGTAGGATCCTCAGCATGCTGCAGGTCACTGCTGCTCCTCTGACAGCCAATCAAGGCATCTACCTTTCTGCACTAGAACCCTTCAGGACTCGCCCTGGGTATTCATTCCAGACAATCCAAGGGCAAAGAAACCTGCAGACGCCACCCGAACATCACGGCACTCAGTTATTGAAACCGGACCGCACTAGGGGTTGTATGCTGTTTGTAACCTTTCCGCAGTCCAGCAAACAGCCGCTGTCAAAGCGGAGGCGCAGCATTGCGGCCTCGCACTGTTCCCCCGCCCCTGCAGCCGCAGCAGCGCCGCCGCCGGCCCAAATCCCGCGGGGCGCCGCCCCCTGCCGGCCGCGCCGGGAAACGCCGCGCTCTGCCCGCTGGAGCGCAAAGCCCCCGGCCAGCGCCGCTTCCCGAAGGCGGCGGCACGGACACGACCCCTGCACGGGGCTGGAGCTCCTCACGGAAACTCCGGGGGCACGGGCAGGGAGCACAAGCCTGCAGTTCAGAATACACTGTACTGCAAGGCTCTGGGGCACCGCAACATCCATCGCACGTGTACAGCAGATGTGACAAATGCACACACTTCTAATGCTCCCTGGCGTAATATGGGGGCTTACTCGAATGAATTCAATAAAATTAATGCAACGAAGAGGCTGCAATAACAGAAAACAATTAACTGAACGTGTTTCACAAGTAAAAAGCATATTCTGCCAATTAACTGAGTTACCAGCAGGCACTGACTGGACTGACATCTGACCTGGCAGTGCAACACCTCAACCATTTAAAGGAAGAAGGCAACTTAAGAAAGAGTAATATTGTAAGTCTACAATGCAACAGTTCCTTTCTGGTAGCACTTGATTTCACAGGTACAGCCTGGTAAAGAAAGGACAAGTGATAATGGAAAGCTTGGAACGAAGAACCACTAGAGAGCTGAAGCAGTCTCCTTTTGGAATAGAAGCTTCAAAAAGTAAATGTGACTTTCTTCTTTATGGGCAGCTTGAAATGAACTAGTTTTCACAGTTAAATAATTAAAAAACAATTTTTATAAACAAATTTTAAAAGAATCCTTGTTAAAGCTTGCTATTTCTACTAATACTGAAAATACCTTTTAAAAATGCTTAGCGATACTCTATTTAATTGAAATACAAAGTTGAGTACAAAACAAAGATTAGAGCTGATTGTCTATAGCACGTCACTGTTATCTTAACTCCTGTACACATTCTGAGCATCAGGAATGTGTTTGCTCTGAGTTGAGTGCTGTCTGCATCCCCATTTTAAGGTACAGTCTGAGGCCAGTGTGGAGCACTGCTGTTTTCATGCAAAACAAATTGCTGAAGTGAGGGACTTTGAAAATTCTGTCTTCAGCGCAAGAGATTTCCTCTCGCACTTTGTTTGATAGCTGGGGTTTAATGTAAGACTTCTCCAAGTTCCTGACAGAAAGTATTTTTATGTCATGACTGCAAGCAGGATCCATCCCATTCATTTCTAGAGCAAGCCCCACAGCCTGCAGCACCTCCTGACACCCAGCAGGATCTGCAGCTTTGGTCGGTGTTGGTCCCACTTGGCTGTGGCTCTCTTGCTGGAACTACACTGCTCCAAGCACAGTCTACCAGCCCTAATTCCAACAGATGGGATAAGTGACAAGCAACAGCCACTGGCTGGTCCCCTGGCTTTTGAGACACACAGTGAGGACTTTGCTGCCCTTCCCTAGCTGGGAGTGCTGCCTTCTGTGCTGTGAAGGAAGTCACAGCACTTCCCAGCTCTCATCTTCATGCCTCAAGTACCACTATTTATCTAAAAAGAACAACACTTTAACTCTTTCTAAACATGCCAGTACAATAAAATGCTGACACAGACACTGACATGCTGTTCAAAACCACTGCTACACCTCTCACAGTGTTACTTGGACTGAGCATGGCAGTGTGGGAAGCTCCAAGGCCAAGGAAGCAATCTTAGGAGAAGTTGAGACTTTGTGTTTTCCATAAACAAAGACACAAAACATCTGCATCAGCGGAGCCTGCATGAATGTAAAAGTATTTACTGGTTTTTAATCAGATGCTGCATTTCAAAACAAGAGCCTGGTGACCATCAGAATGCCAGGGGCTGTGTGCTGTGTGTAAAAATAAGTGTCAAAATGTGTTTTAAATCCTCTCCAGACAAGGGGATATTAACATGTTTTCTCTTTATATCTATTTATAGTAGTGTTTTAAATGACCTGATACAGGATTCTATGCCAAAGCAGAACTTCAGGCATTCACATAAGTATTTGACCACACATATTTCTCAAATGCAGACATACTGTCTCCTCCACTAGAGACCTCAGCAGCTACTTAAACATGTATGTACCTGCAGTAGTTCAGACACCTTCAGATGCTGCTCCTGACACTTGGTAGAGCATAAATACTACAAGTTATGAATGGCCTGGCCCTCCAGGATGGTCCTTTGAAGGTGCAGCTCTAAGCTGCATTCTGATAGCTCAAAATCTGCCCATGTGCTGAGGCCCCTGTGCCATTGTTGCTGACACCTGACAGCTGTGGCTCTCCCTTGCCATGTGCCAAAGCTGCCAGAGCTGTTCTGCTGACAAGGTGCAAACCCCAGGCCCTGCTGGAGCATCTCTGTGCCAATCTCCCTCCTGTCACAGCACGTGGAGGACAACGGCAGTGCTGTGGTTGCTGCTGGACTGCTGCAGTCTCCAACAGCAACCGGCTTGGTCACTGAAAGCTACAGCGTTCCCTTCATCCCAGGATAAATGCCAAATGCTCTCTGCTGCTCTACACAACCGAAGCCTGTGCATTCAAGGCCCTGCAGTAAGAGAGGTACAATCAGGTCACACAAAACAAACACCACTTGGATACACAGACCCTTGTAATTGACCTGAATGAACTTGTACGTGAAAGTCAGTGTTTAATGTTTCTGATGCTGTGCCAGATATCTGGTAGGGGTTTCTCTCCCAGCACCTTTTCTGTGGGAATAGAGGTGTAGGAAGATCCTATAGAAAGGCAGTTGCTAACCTCAAGAAGGATATTTAACATTATTGTAACATTATTGCTTTTGTAAGACCTGAGGAACTGAAGGCAGATAGTTGTGCCTGAGATAAATGAGATTCCTGTCAGTCTGCTGATATTATTCCAGTGTTAGAAAGGAAGAAATGGACTATGCCATTGTCTTGTGATTAGGCCACTCAGACTCCTAAACATACAGCAATAAAATTTAGTGACTACTGTTTCCTTTCTGACAGATAAATACATACACAGATAAAAGAAAGTACTTTGTGCACTGTATTCAATATAAATGCCAGTGTTGCTGTGTTTAAAGCATACCTTGTTCCCTCTGTTGGTCTTTTTGTTCCATGGAGACAAGAGCAGAGAAATGGGCCTGATCATAGGCCAGCACAAGAGGTGAGCAATGGCATCTGTTTGGCAGAACTTCAAGTGGCAAATAAATTCCTCCAAATGGTATCGGTGCAAATGCTGCAGAGAAAAAAGAGGTTTGTGCAACTATGTGAAAGAACAGACAAGAGTTGTATAAAACAATTGTGCTGCCGTATTTTCAGAGCTCCAGGAGAGCAGCTTAAAGTAGGGTAATCAATGCAGGAAACAGTCATAACAACAGGTAAAATTTTATTATAAAAATGCCAGGAAATACACGAAGAACAATAAGGAAAACCTTCTGCTCTTACATAGTTTTCCTTGCTCTAATTGTTTATTAGTAAAGATTTATGGTTTTATAACAAAATCTTGATGACTCTCACACATGTAAGCAGAGTTGTATCTAATTATTAGAATTATTTTCTAATAATCATCAGTAAATACACTGTTAGGTCTTTTGGTGACATGCTCTGCTTGTGCCTTGCATTGACAGATGTCTATAAGAAGTGTTACAAGCAGGTTTATAGTGCACACACTTCATCACACACATTGTATATTTCTGAATGTACAAAAACATGTATATATGATAAAGTTAAGGAAAGGCTCAAAAAATCCTACAAGTAGAATTTGAATGGGATGCTCCATCTGGAGGGGCAAAACTTTCCTTTGAAAGATTCTACACTTGTTTATATATATAAAATTGTGGAAAACAGCAAGTTTGGGCAGGAAAACTCTCTCAATGTTTTTGCTTCCAACCAATTATTTTCCCTTTTGCTACAAAAATATGAGTCTTTATTGCTGAAATATTTGCAAGATGAATTCCCCTCGTTCTGGCTGTGACCAATGACTGCTCTGTCTTTCAGGTGTGTTTTTCAATAACCTACAGAATAATCTACAACCATTACTTGTAGTTCATAACATGCAATCGAAACTGAAATTATGCAGTATTTTCCTGTGGAAGTAAATTTCTGTAAACTCCATCACCTGCTTAACATCCTCCCTTAATCAGCCAAACATCCCCCTTTAATTAACACCTTATCATGAATTAGAATTCTGACAGTTCATGGTAGAAAGAGAGATGAATTTAATGCTCTGAGTCCTGCTCAGACAGCATCCAGCTGGCTCCAGATATGGCTCTGATATTTGTGTGCTCACATGTGCAAACTGAATAAAACATTCTTGAAACTTTTGAATGAGAAGCTGCAAAGGAGTCCTTAAAAACAAAAATCCAAGATACACACATTTAAAATTCAATTTTTCAAAGTGACATTAGATTGATTTCTGAAGAGTTTTAAGGGGCACCTAAATAACATGGTAAATTTAGAACTTTATTCATTTAGACCAGTCAGAAATGTATTGTATTCTGTAATTTGGTGGTTATTTAAGTTAATAGCAAATATCTAGGATAAAGAGATTTTCAGCAAGCCTTATATAATTATCCTCTATTTTTTACTTTTATCTAATAGAAATGGATTGAGCATCATTCTGTGTTTTCCTTATTTTTTTTTCTTTCAGAAAAAGGCAGCAGCTCTGCCATAAACACTGATATGCCACAGCTGAGTCTTTTGCTGGTAGCAGTTGACAATTGATTCAATTTACAGAGGTGCGGGGACCTCTAACAAAAGCTCTTACCTTCTCCCCCTGAGTCTCGTAACATCGTGTCTGCTACTACAACAATCGGTCTTCTCAAGATATGGGCTAAGACAAAAACATGGAACTCTTCCAAGCTCTCATACACTGGATCTTCTGCATTGTCCACTCTGCAAGACACAGCATCAAGACTTTATGAACCAGCTTGAACCAATCATGACACTTTGCTGGATCAACACACCCCAGCAGCTGTTTCTTCTTCACTTTCCTTTATATGCCCACTCTTCTGAAACCTGTATTTCAATCACTGAAGTAGGTAAAAAGAATGTTGGAAAGGAAAATGCACTTTTGTTAATAAATAGCAGCATTTAAAAGTTTTTCTAACTAGTATCACTATGCTTTAGATCAGCCCCACAATCTTCCAGAAGATGGAAATGCCCAGTACCTTTAGAAGCGAACCTATAAAGTCAAATTTCTACCAAACATTCCTTTATCTGGAATTCAAGAATATATGTGTTAAAGGCCACATGTCTCTAGCTGAACATTTCCAAGCCCTTCTATGACTGCATAAACAATTTAATGAATTTTTGGTTTCAGTTACTCCCTTTCTGTTTTTCCAGTTTAATGTCATTACTGTCAATACCACATTTCAGAGCTTTGCCTCTGCCTGGAAAACAAAAGCTAGATGGAAGATGACCAAAAAATAGTAGGGTTGTGGGAAGCAGACAAAAGTAAAGATGATAATACCCTGCTGAGTGCCATTAAAAATATAGTACAGCCAGAGCCCAGTTTTTGTGAGCCCTGACAAATAAAGGTGGGCAAGGTGACACAGGCACACTCTTAAATGGAGGCAGCACCTGTCCCCTTAGTGCCAGCTGTGCAGGGAACCTCCTGAACTGACTGCAGGCAATTTTCTGTGTATGTGAAGAACAGTTACAGAGCTGCAGTGTCTGGACACTGCTCCAGGGTGTGTGGGACAAATACAGCAGCCTCTCAGAGGTCTGACAGCATCCAGCCCATCCCTGGAACTTCACTTTAAAATCTTTCATCCCAGCCTAGGAGCACAGCAGGGTGGAAATGATCACCTGCAGGCTGGTGCAGGACATTCACTTGTCAAGCAGTGAGACACCTCTCCTTCCACTATCCAGACCCATCCAGAAATGTTTCCTGATGTTCAATCCAAATTCCCCATTTTGCAATTTTTTCCTATTCTTTACTGAACTCTTCTCCACAGCTGGTTGTGACAGCTTTTCAGCATTTGTGGTCCATTCTGTCACCTCAGAGTAATCTGTCATCCAAAAGCAACTCAGAGGAATCATGTTATAGGCAAGACAATATGCCAGAAAGATTTTCAGCTATCTTCTCACATTAGTATTTCCAGCCTATCAGTCCCAATTTTTTCCTTAAAATCCTCTAATTATTCCTCATCTCCTAGTTAATGGGGCTTCTAGAAGTGAAAGGTATATTCCAGATGCAGCTGCATCAGAAGGATCTCTATCCCTTTGATCAGATGATGCCATGTCTGACATGCACAAACTCTGAAATTCCACTGGGCTTTTTTCCTCTTCAATATCACATCCCCACGTTGCTTGATTCACTATCTCTGATCATATTCACTCAGTTCAAACCCTTCTCTTCAGAGCGGCTGAGGTGATAAGGGAGGTCTAGGGAACCCCTTCTTCAGCCCCTGCTCCATCAGGGCCACCCAAAGCCCTGGATTGTGTCCAGACAGCCTTTGGGTGCCTCCAAGGAGAAAGAGTTCACAGCCTCTCTGGGAAACCTTTTCAATGCTCCATTTTCTACCATCACTGCCAGTAATTCATGTGGCCCGTTTTATATTATGTCAGTGCCACTTGCTGAGGATTCAGTATGAATTTTCCTAAAGATTAATGAGAATGAAAAATCATTATCAAGTATCCATAGCAACCTGCCACATCCTTTGATCCACTGATCATTCCACTTTTTTCAGGATTCTTTTATGTATGCTGGCTACATGACCATGAAAATTGTGGACAAAATAATTTCATCAATAAAACAAGGAAGCAGAGAAAATTTAAGAAACTGAAATTAATTCCTTTGGTACATTAAGCTAACTTTAAATAATGAAATCCACTTATATAAGAGTTTGTAAATCTGCACTGCAGAGTCTTGCTTAACGAGAGCACTCTGACTAAATAAATTATCTCGATTCTAAGAGCAAATTACTAATAAAAAGAAAAGCAGATAAAACCCAAAAATCTCAGTCTGACCTACAGGACCACTGGTACCTCCAGTCCAAACAGAGCAGACACCATCTCAGCACTACAGACTTCCTCTCATGGAAAATCCAATTTGTACTGCAGCCAGAAATGAAAGAAAACCTCTTTGAAAAAGCTGGAAGGGTAAAGTCACCTACCCTGCTGTTGCACCTGGCTGGCTGCTGCTCTCTCGCCTGTAAACTCTGAGAAAGATCTGTTCTCATGTCCTTGGATTTCCTTCTAACAGCTCCCCATGGTAACCTTGCTTTCCTTCCACACACACAGCTCCAGATTCTCAGTTCAACAGACTCTAACAGCTATTCAGAGTTTAGGGCTCATTTTGGGATTCACACAGAGCAAGAGACCAGTGTCCTCAGAGAGCTCAGATGCACTAAAATAACATGACAGGGATAAAGTTCTTCAACCTGGTGATTTGCCAGAAGCAGGAGACCAGAATGATATCTGAGCTCAGGGTTCAGTTTGCCTCCATTCCATTTCTGACATCTTTCTCTTACTGCTTAACAATTCCCAAATGAAAACCAGCACAAACCACAGCTGCAGATGTACGTGTAGGAGCCTCTCCTTTGATTTCCTTACAGTGTTTGTCAGCAATGGGCTTCAATTCAAACACAGGAAATTGCACAGTAGTAGAACATTCTCTTTCATTCTTCAAGAAAAAGAAAATATATTGAATTGACTAAAGGAAAGGAAACACCGAATGTGAATGCTTTGGGTTCCATATTTGAATCAGCACAGCAATTTGGCTGTGCTTGGCTTCAGTACTTTATGTGAACTGAAGAGAGGCCAGACAGAAAGAGTATTAGCCTTTAGAAACTACAGCTAATAATCAATAAATATGTTATGATAAACCATTTCTATCTGCACCCTATAATTGCTGCATACACCGAACAGTTTAAAAGAAATAGCACTTCTGTAACCTGAACAAATAAAAATCATTTTAGGGCAACATCTTGGTAAATGGTCTAAACTAAATTCTGTACAAGGTGAGGGTCTTGCATGGCTGCAGGAGTTGTGTATGAAGCACTGTTTGTTGAAGCACTCTGAATTCCAAACCGAGTCCAAAACCTCAGAGGACACTTGCATTTGAGAGGTACTTCCTGTTTAAAAGTTCTGGGTTTCTGCCTCAAACTAACTCCAATGACACACAGGAAGATTACAGCAGTATTCCCTCCCTCCTTCCCCATTTTAAGGCCCTTGAATTTATTAATAAGCTAATGCCAACAGCACAGACACAGCTAGGAGGTGACAGTAGGTACAAATAGCATCCCCTTCCAGGGTCTGTATGAGCTCACACCACTACAGCACCTGGGTTTTCAACAGTGAGTAACAGCAGTGATATTCACTCTCACAAGAGAGCAGGCTCTGACTGACAATGGCACAGTGAAGGAAGGGCTTGGAATTTTCTTTTGAGCTGGATGGCAATAGTTAGGTTCTTAACAAAAACCAGGGTACCAGGCATTTTCCTTTTTTCAATGCAGTTCCTTCAATTCAGTGCCCCTGCTTTTGCTTGTAAATGGAGATAAATGAAGCAATTATGTTAATCTAGAATTCATTTTTCACATTTACAGGAAGACGTGCAAATCTGTTTCTAAACAAGAATCTGCTTCATAGGTTTGCTCTGCTTTACATGCTGGAAACAAGAACTTAAGAACCGGGTTTTTCTGTGTTTCCTTCTTCTCTTTTTCCAACTTTCCAGCCTCAGAATGAGAGTGCTCTCAAAGGAGAAATCTTTGGAAATATAGCAACAATTGCTGATCTCCTTTGCACGTAGTTCACTCTGAAAAATAACTAAAATTAGTTTGCAGGTGAATGAGGCAGCACAATTCCAGCCTTAGGTTTGTCACTGAATTCTTTTGAAGCAGATACAACTTCTGATGCTTTAGCTAATTCTGACACCAAAGGAAAACGTCTCATCTGCAGTTCAAAGACAGATGTGTAAGCTTGCTTAATATAGCACCTAACTAGAGGACATAATATACCCCATCTCAAAAATACTATTTTGATATTTCTTTTCCTTGTCAAGGGCCCTACTTTGAACATGGGCTCATTAAACTGACAAAAGAATTCATTCTGCCTTTGGAATCGATGTAAAGAGAAGTATACATTCACATCTTTAATAGGATGTTTCTTGCCTGATCCATCTTTCACTATATCAAAGGAAAAATTAACTGTTGGCTATTTGTATTTACTTTATTTCGACTGGAAAAAAAGATAAATGCAAACTATGATAGGAAAATTATTTATGTAGTAGTACTGCTTCCCGTGCAGGTACCTGGGAACTGAAGGTTGACTGCCTGGCAAAGATAACATTTGAGGGCATCTCTGACTAGAAGGTACTGAAAATATGTGGTACATGGAATATACAGAATGAAACAGAACAAGACCAAAGAAAATTGGGGCTGAATGACCAGATTTAATAGAAATATGAACTGAACTACATTAGAAAACTGAAATGTATCAACCAGAAAATATCTACAACCATAGGAAACAAACTAGAGACTAAAATGAAAATAAGTCTTTTTTTTCACTTCAGAATAGTAGAAAATGAGACACACCGACAATTTTCTAAGCGAAGTCCTACTGAATTCATAGCATTACCTATCCTTAACATCACAGGGTTAAAGGGAAAATAGAATATTCTTTCAGAGTCCAAAGAATATTTTCTACAAACTTTGTTACTCTCATTGGGCTCTATACCTTATTTTGTTAATTTATTTATCACCACACATGATTTTCTCCAGGGGAAACGATAGCTAGTGAAAATTATACACTGAGCAAGCACTAAATATTTTTAGTGATAAACACTAGACACAAAAACTAAAGCTTCTGCATTCTGAAGGCTGGTCAATAATCCTGTCCTTTGGGGATAACTGCACTGGAAGGGAGGGATGGTTTATCACAGTGGCTATTTAAAGTAGATTCTATATGTGGGTCAGGGGTATTTAAATGTAGATACTGCTTCATCCCAAACCTTTTTACAAATATATTCCTGAAAAAAACCTAAATGATACTGCCAACATGCTTGTTCCCACAAGTAAAGCCATTAGGATTTATTAAACCCAGACTCTTTTGGATACAAAGTAACCTCAAGTTAGTGTGGTAACTGTACAAGAAAACTTCATCAAAATGTTAAATATTGCAAGGGGATATTTAGATAATTCTGCCATGCAGACGGTTGCAAAGGCAGTTGGGTGGTGCTATGAACACCTTCACTCAGTCGTGCTGTGTTGCCCTCCTGTTGAGAACAAAGCCCCAGAGATTCTGTCATACTCTGAACTTACCCCCCACCAGTGCCCCCGGTCTTGCTGAAATGTGTGCGAGGCTCGCTCGACGCCAGCTTGAGCAGCTCGTTCCACTCGCGCTCCCACTCCTCTTCTGTGTATACCAAACCTGACTATGGGACACAAGGAAATGCTGTCACCACCCTGCTGACACACGCTGCAAGCTCTGTAGCAGTGTTTACTACTAACCTGAGCTTCACATGTGACTCAGTTCAGTATCTTGGACCATTTATAGTTCAACATTTCTACTCAGGTGAAAGAATATTAACTTATTAAAGAGATCTGAACTACCAACTGTAGAGTTAGCACATTCACTTGTTTACCTTCAGGATTACTCCTGCAAGTGGCTTTTCTAGCCACTGCTTAGGCACAGACATCTTCAGGAAATACTAACATGCTGAAGGTACAGCTTTTAATCAAAAGTCAAACCAAATTTACAGATTATTTAAATTAGAACACTTCCACTCAATATTTGGCCACAGCTCTAAAAATTGTAATTCACAATTACACAAGATTCTGGGAAATCTTTCCTAAATGTGGTTCTGTCTCTTTTGTGGATTTCATCCACTCATTCTTTTAATGCTTTCGACAGCTAAATGACACATTTTCTACAGGTTCCAAACTCAACTTAGACCTTTTAGGCACAAAACTCTTCATAGTTATACCCACAAAACACATTTGCATTCTGGTGTGAAAATTTTAAATACAAGTATCTCTTTCCCCATATAAAATGGCAGCACAAGGAATTTGATTAAACTTTCACAGCAAACTTAAGAATAATTTTAACCCTAAATGATATTAACAAGGCTGTCTTTGAGTCATACAGACCTCCTTATTCTGCTGAGTCTGTTGCCATCTCCACCTTCTTTTCAGTGCTTCCCTTTCAGCTCCACTTCTCATCATAGTATAGAGTGCTTTCCGTAAAACAAGGTCCCGGTCATGAAATCCCCACATCCCTAAGGCAGCATAAGATGACATCCAGTTTTAAAGAAGCTACAGTGAAATAGAAATAGCTAATATACAATTGAAGACTCTCCCTGGCAAAGAATTCACTCATTATTTTTAAAGTTTCTGAAATAGAGAGTCATTGTAAATAAACTAATGAACAACAAAAAGGAGTTCTAACACATTTTAAACTTTGATTAAGGAATGATCAAGGATTTGAGCTGGTTCAGTGTTTGCTTGCAGGCAACTCCAACTTTGCTTCTCAGTGCACAGGTTGGTTTTAGCTGCAGCTGCCAGCAGGTACAAGGATGTTAATGAGCACTGCAGGCACCTCTTGGAATCACAGACGGTGCCGGCCCCCAAAGGCTCCAGCTCTTACACAGCAGGAAATTTCCTTTGGCTTCAACACCCAGATGAAGAGACGAGCACTCAAAATGATAGAACATCTAAAAATACAACCAGCTACAGGTTTTTAAGTTCATTTGAAGATAATAAAACATCTTTATATGGTTGGGAATAGTAATCTACACCAAAAGAGAGCAGAGCTGTCCCCAGTCCTGTGTCTACAGACAGCCCTGTTTTAGTTACCACATTGTCAGCTGCTGGGTTCAGGTCAAAATATTCCACACATTTGCAGTAATTCACATACAAGATATGTTTTATATAGAGAGAGAGAGAGACAAAGATAAAAGGATCCTTGGAAACAGCAAAAACTCTTTTCTTACTATTTCTTTCAACAAGAGGAGTGTCTTCAAAATCACAATGTTTTTAAGAAGTCACTCTTTGGAGTACTTTTGGTGGAAGATTTTAGCATCTACAACGAAATCTAACTTTTCTCATAATAGGTTATTATTAGGTTAGGATGTAGAAAGCACATCAAAGACCTTTAGCTTCACAGGTTTCTCCTGATTTGCAGAAAGGCTTCAAAAATCTTGTATAAACAATTAATTTATCAATTGGAAACTATTTTAATTCACCCCAAATGCTGTTTCATATTTGCTTAAACTCTACAAGGAACTAACAGAGCTAATAGCTTGACACTGCATTCTTGAAACAGTAAAGAAATGTTAAAAAAAAAAATCAAGAGAACAAATGAAATTCTTTCCACATAATGAGGATAATCCTGCAGAAGCACCTGGAATTTGCCTGTTCCAGACCTGTTGGGCTGGGAACATGAAAAATATAAGGAAAATACAGATCACTGGAGTTTGTGATACATGAGTTTGGATACTGTTCCAGTTACACTTTTATATTCTGAGAAACCTTTTCCTTTCCTGCTTTAGGCACACTTGGGCGAAACAACATTACAGTGAAATGTAAAGAACATATTGCTCCAGAATCAGACTTTTAACACAAAACTTTGCATGTCATGTGTTTCTGAGCTTTGGCTGGGATAGAGCAGAGCAGTGAGTATTTCTGGCAGCAGGTTTCCTGCCCAGACTGTCCCTTACCTAGAGAGGCAGCATGCAGAAGGCAGTTTCCATCACCCGTTGTTGCCAGGGGCAGCAGGCGCTTGCAGCTTGTGCACACCGTGGACCACCAGTTGAGGCGTCCTGGAAAGGAAACACCTGTTACAGGGGGAAGAGGAACCTGGAACAAGACCAGTGCCCTCTACAGGCAAACACAGAGCAGGAGGGTTAACCATGAACATCCTCTTTGCCAAATAAGCTTAAATGTAATGTCAGAAGTCAAAACTGAAAAGAACACACATGAGGCAGATAAACTATTCTCTACATGGATCTGGAAAATAAGAGAGCACCTTTAATAAATTTGCATATTCTACTCTCATATGCTGCATCCAGGGCTGGATTTCCAAGGAGTTTATTGCCTTAATACCATTATGAGCCTTGCTGTCAGTTCCCAAACATAATCAACATTGGCCTCCCACATACACATGACAGATTACATTAGGGCAATAAGGGAATTTTTCTTTTGTCAAAAGACAAGAGTAATATGTATGTGGTACTCAAGATATGGTACTATAAAGGTAAATTTATTAAGTAAATAATTTCAATCAGCTGGATTGTTTCAACAGCTGATTCTCCTCTCATTTCCCAGAATGAAAATCATTATTAGATCTACTAAAAGCAGTAGCTACACTATCAGAGAATTAAAATGACACCAAAGCATAGCCTGAGATGTAGTACAGAATGTGGCCTTTCTCTTTTGGGAATACTTAGTGAATCACTTATCCATCATTGCTATGTGAAGCATGTTTTACAGATTATAAACCAGAGACAGGTTCTGGAAAAGCCTGGCAAAAGGACTGACACTCGATGAAGAAATAAGTCATGAACACTATCACTGTCCAGGCCCACAATAAGGGTAGGTAATTCCTGGCACATAGGTTGCCAGGTGGTTGCAAACTGCAGTGTTAAGTCTTGGTTAAAAGGTCATGTGAGCACTTCTAATAGAAGGAAAGCAGATGGGGGTAATTGTGTAACATCTCTGGGGATAAAGAAGAGCAGATGATTAACAGGGATGAGTAGAGCTCGTACATTTCCCAAGACCTGGCAGGTCTGTGGGTAATGCACAAGTGAATAATTGAATGAATAATGCAACAGGCAGACTTTTTCTTCCCCAGTTTCTTGACTGGGAAGCTGAGAGGAAATAGCATCTATATATTTGTACAGTCTTGCACTTAAGGTTAAAACCCCAAAACAGAAAGAGGTTCAAACAACAAATAAATGTCTCTCCATTAATAAGTTTTCATTACAAAATTATACTGAAGTTTATTTGTAACCACAAGTACTACACATTAGGGGAAAAATAGTGTAGCAATAGTTATTATGTACCCCAGTTATTTGTTCTGGGTACTACAAACTACGGAATTAAATTGCAATTAGTCAAATGGGTTAAGAGTACACACTGTAAAGATGCATAGCAGATCAATAAGCACATCTGGTAATCCTCAAATTATTTTTGCAGCTGCTTTGTAAATGCACAACACCTCAGACTAGGCTTATTGAGTTCTAAATTAAATATGCAATAAAGAAGCTTAATTTAAAGCACTATTAGACAGCCTTTGGAAATAACAAGATCATTTTTAGCAACTCCTGCATCTGTGAAATAACAACTTGCCACCTGTTTTTAGCAGAACGTTTTGGTGCAATCATATTCAGTAATAAGTTACACCAAGGTGCTGCATAAAGCATAGTTAGAAGACCTAAAACTAGCCAGACCTTAGGTAGGACTTAAGGAAATAATGAGTGGCATTGTTTTTCAGATTAACTAACAACTATTGATAAGAAATGTCAAAGTCTGGTGTTTATGAATCTTTTGAGTAACAGGAGGTTTCTATAAAAGTGATCTTCCATCAAGTGCGTTCTGCAAAAAGCATTTGGGGCTTGGTTAACATCACAAAGCTTATGGCTGACTGAAAAAAGAGTAGATAGGGGTTTGTTATTGGATTATAACAAAAAAGTGGGGCATTTTTATTTTTCAGACCTAGTAGTTATAGTGGGTCCCTTTAGCGAGAAAACAGGAAAATGGAGCTTAAATGAAAACTGAGACCAAACATTTCCACAACTTTGGTAGATTGGTGTGGGGGACATGAAGCCCAGGCTTAATAGCATATTACTGTTTACTTTGGCTGTAGCTGTATAAAATGCTTCTTACAAAACACAAACATGAGCACAGGAAGAAAAGTGTAGGAAAACAGTTTTTGGACTTTGATACGGTATACTTGTACTTTTTATACTGAATTATATTTCAGCACTGCAATAGAATTGGCTTTTCTTTCAGTTAAAAATACTGTGTTAGACCAGCCATTCCTCTGTGTGCACTGTTTTTTAGAACATACCACTTCAGTACAGCAGAAGTTTTCATATTATCTCTCTTTGTGTCAACCCACACAGTAACAACACACAGGGCAGCACGTGCCTATAATGAAAATCAACTTGCTGCAGCAAAATATTTAGAATTATTAAACTGCTTTCACACAGACTTAATTTAATATGATCAGTATCTCAAGCCATCCTCTGTTGAAGAACCAGAGCTCACAGAGATCAGTCTGCCTTTTATTCACAAACTGACCTCATTCCAATCCTGGCAATCAAGAGCTGAGTTTACGAGATGGACAAAACCTCAAAATGTTTTTATGAATGTGATGCATTCTATCATTTCAGAGGAATATTTGGGAAGCAATCATGTTAAGGAGTAAATAATACACTGCAGCAGTGGGGAGTAAGTAAATCATATTGCCTTTCTCTGGGCCTTTCCTTTATCATCTCACTCAGCACTTTGCAGTAAATCAGGAATTTGGTTCCGAGTTTCCATACAGATAGGATGCAACCAGGACATTCTGTCACATATAGATGTCATGGTAGCAAGAGTTGAAGCATATAAAAAAAGAACATAAAAACCTTAGAGGCTTTTACAGACACCCAGCTCATATGGCCACTTCAGAACCCATGTGTGACACTGTTAGTGGCAATTTTGCTCTCTCAGTCCAAGCTTCGGGAGTAGCAAGCTGTTAGTTCCTAGCAAATTTCCTCCTCCTTTTGCCTAATCAGCTTCTTTTCTGTTTATTTTCTCTGGAAATTCCTGGCATTATACTCAAGCACACTCCTCTCTTCCTTTAATGCCATCCCCTACCTCAGCTACAACAGCTACACTGTCCTTCATGGGATTTGGTTTAGCCTCTTTGCAGGGAATGCACTTCATCTTTTATTTTTTTATGTCATTGACCAAACCATAGTCAAACTGTTGGTAGGAGACAATAAAATGTCTAATACTATGTGGCTTTCCTATTAATTAATTCTCTTCGTTTTATACAACAAATAAAATAAAATAAATAAAATAGGCAGAAACCGAATATCTTTACATCTAAAACAAAGACAAAAGGTTTGTTTCTATGAAGCTTTACATGATTTTATTAAGCAAATTGTTTGATCTGTTTAATTCACTTGAAATACAGAAGTGTTTCCCAGGAAGTTCCAGGTTATTTGAAGGAAATGCACACAAAATAAATTAAGTCTATGTAGGCTACAGGGATACCTGTGATCAAAATCCTGAGTACTTCAAATAGTCAAACTCTCTCCTTTCCAGGATGCAAGAGGCTCAGGGGATGAAGGGACTTTTCCAGTGTGTGTCAAGTTACTGTCCTAATTAATGTGAAGAAAAGAATAAATGATCTATTCTAATTTTCAGAGAGATTTGAGAGAGGAATCAAATAAGAGGCAGCAAATTTGGTAGTTTCTGCAGCCATTTCAAGTTCAAAGCCAGCCAGCTCTGTATGGATTAGAGAATGTCAGCTCTAAATTCACATATTCTCTGATTTTAAGGTCAGAAAGCCTCTGTGATCCTCTAGTTCATATAAGACCCTAAAGGTTGCAATTGCACTGAAGCAGGTAGGTCAACAACAGCACAGGATGTATCTTCTGATACACTTTTGGAATTTGGAGGGTTTGGCAGAGCTGCCAGAGGAAGAACCATCTTATATCCTTCTTCTCTGTCCTCCTTGCGTTAGCTAGTTTTTAGAGAAACTGGGTATATTTTCTTGATAGATTACTTGCAGTTTTCATGCTTCATAGCTGCCAGGTAGCATTCCTACCTCATTTTACACTGCTATTTCTCCCAGGAAAAGGCCTTCTGAACACTGCTTGGGGTTCTTTTGGTTGTTTGTAGGTTTTGTTTCTTTTTCCTTAAGTATGTACAGTTTGAGGCTATTATCTGAGTATGCCTGGCTTTTCTACTACCAAAGACAAAAAAGAGCACACGACAACACCTCACTCAGGGGGACATCAGATTAGCAGAGCTCCTGCCTCAAACTGGAGGTGCAGTTTGGGCTCACACAGGGCACCAGGGGTGGAGAATGAATCTCAGATCAACGCAGAGTGTTACACAAACCAGTAGAACAATCCACACAAAAAAGCAACTGTCTATTCCATATCCCACAAGCAACCATGAAATCTGATTTTACAACTCTTTTACATCACCAGGGTTGGGCATTTCACTACTCAGATGTGTTCATTTCACAGTTCATTAGCACTCCTGCTGTTTCATAAGGCACCAATACTAATTTTAAATAGATTTCTCCATATCCTTCAAAATTGGCTTAAAACTTTAAACTACTAATAGATGTGAATTAACAGTAGTTTTAAATATCTACACTTTTTCCCCCCTGGCAATACTGAAGTACTTCAAAATTATGTAGTTTCTCATCACAAAAAAATAATAAATACATAAAATACATATCTAAAAACTATTTTCTCAAGCTGCAACAGAACCTGAAGGCGTTTTCTTTCAGTCACTGCAATGTAATTTCCTCATGAGAACTAGAAGTACCAACCCCCCTCTGACCATCCAGACTCATGTCCTTCTCTATTTCATGACTTCCCCATCAGTCCTTTCCTTCTTCTCCCAGTTTCTTTGTTTTATTTGCTCAATCTGACAGTTTTTTCTATGTTTTGAAAGAAACAGAGGATTGGGATATGTGTTGTTTGCAAAGAACACAGTAGTTGCTTTTACTCTGCCTTTTTTTTCCCCAGGCAGGATGTGCAAGCTCCAGAAGTGAAGCAGGATTAGGAACGCCAACCCAAATGTTGGATTGGCCACCTCCTGACACCCATGGCTGCTGACAGACACCTGAGGTGACAGACACCTGAGGTGACAGACACCTGAGGTGTCACTCACCTGCCTGCTCCAATGCAACCATGGTGGCCTGCTCGATTAAGTCGCGCTCAATGAAGCTCCTGAAGTCCTCGCTGTACACGCTCAGGTCTGGCAGCTGGAATGTGTAGATGGGCATCTCCAAAGGGAACTGCTCATTGCTGCAGTCATTTGCTACATGTGAGCGAGCAAGGGAGACTATGGCTGAGCTGGCATGGGAAATCCCTCTGGAAAGACGCTTTTCTGTAGAGAAAACAAAGTCAGGTTACAGCCTGTACCACTGCGTAAAAGGCCAGCAATGCCAAGGCACATTCAGTTCACTGGGAATTTATTCTGTGTCTTGCTTGCTACCTTTTTCAGGTTATTTCCCTACTGTAAAAGATTGCTTGTTCCTATTACAGATCCTTTTGGCAAGTCAGAGGAACTTGATTCTCCTAGCATAACAGACTAGCAGTAAAAGTAACAAAATATGAAAGACAAATATTCCTATAAAGCTTTTTCTTCATGTTTCTTAAGTTTTCAAAGATTCATTGTAAGAAAAATTTGATAGACAGATGATAATCAATTAATGCTTTGAACTCCTAATTAAAGCTTACTTTAACACAACTTATCACTAACAGTGTTTTTAAGACATCTCAAACTGACTCATTATTTAAAATTAACTTTCCTGCAGTTTGTGAACTTTTGTTTCTCTAATGGATCGAAGTCTTTCTAATTTTGAGAGTTAAATTGCACTCCCTAAATTATCCTAAATTGAGGGAAAGGGTAGAAGGTTTGATTTTGAATTTCTTCCTTCCTCCTCTACATCTCAACTAAAACCCCTAAGCAGAGGTACTGAAGTAGAGGGCAGCATCTCCATCTGACATCCCCTCATTGCCACTCCATCACCCCTCCCAGCACAGCACAGCCCAGCCCTCTCCTGCTGGCTGCATCCTCCACTCCTTTGTGCAAACCAAGGTGATCCTTTCCCTTCTCTGCTCCTCCCTGAACACCCCTAGGTCCACCTGCCAGTCATAAGTGGCTCTCTGACCATGAGATCCTCAGCTACACACCAAGTTGGCAGCTGAATTTCTGTCAGTCCAGGTGGTCAAAGCCAGACTTACCTCACACTACCCACTGCACCCACTAAATACCAAAAGGACTTTTCAGTGCAAACTGTATCCCAAAGAGGCTGAAGGGATATAGTTTTATCTGTTGGTCTTCCTCCCTTTATTTGTACTCAGTGCTTTAAGGAGTCATAAGAAGCACCACAGTTCCTTTTCTTCTGATGGAAGTCAGCAATTTTTAAAAAGCTTTACTGAAACTCCTAAGTACTGATGCTATTTCCTTTTTAATAGGAGGGAAGAGCCAGCAGGAGAAGGGAAGCCCTTCTGTTCCTTTTCATGGCTGCACAGAAAGCCATCACCAGGCTACTGCTATTACCTGCCTACATGACAAGCTGTCAGACCTGTAGATTTATTTTGGTGCAAACTACACCTTCTTGAGAAATTAATAGGAAAAAAATCGCAATCCAACAGTCTGAGGGAGAGAGAGCTGAAAAAAAACCCGTAAGAGGTCTGCAAACAAAAAAGCAAATTCTAATGCTTATCATCTTGTACTGAAATTAACTGTTAGAGGTTGTTGACTAATTTTTCTTAAGGTTTCAATTTCTATTTAGCAGGGGATAGGAGGCAGTTTCTGTGGAACCATAAAAGAATGAAATTTTAAAGCTGAAAGTTATTCATAGTCTTCATTTACACACTGAGTAAGAATGCAAAGAGTGAAATATGGATTTTTAAACCTTTTTGTTTGCTTGTTTCAACAAGCATAGAAAACTATATACAAGAGTGGTCTGTGACACCCTCTAATTAACTTCTTTCATGAGTACCACAGGACTGCTTGGGGACAACATATTTTGTACTTTAATTACACACTAAACAAAACAACTTGCAGAACTGAGGCAGAGCTCACAACCACCAAAACAAGAAAAATAGGGTCTAGCAGCAGCTCTGAGCCCCATGACAATGGCACAGCTCACATGCTGCTGGCACATGGCCTCCCACTCTCTGCAGCCAAGCCCAGCTCCCCAGCAGACACGTTAGAGACCCGCCTGTCCCCTGAAACCCCGCAGAGGAGCCCTTACCTTGGGCGATGTCATCCTGCCTTTGCAGGCAGGGCCTCTCAGCCTTGGTCACCTGGGGAGGCTGCTCTGGCTCCTGCTGCTTGTAAAACCTGCCCTCATTGAACACCTGGGGCAGGTTGGCCGTGTGCACCTGCCGCAGCTGCTCATAGTCATTCAGAGCTGCTGTCAGGTCCCAGTTCTTGCCTGCAAGACAGCAACAGAACCATCTGCTCAGTTCTGTCTGGGGAGCAGCTGCCCCTAGCACCCTCCTGGGGCCCACCCATCCAGCCTGGAGCATCCCAACACAGCAGCACTGTGGGAAAAAGTGTCAAAGCCAGCTGCCATTGAGTAAAAGCCATCATCCTCTGCTCTCCTCTCATCCAAAAACCCAAAATCTATGACATTGTATCACAGGAGGTGATCAAAGCCAGGACTTTCCTTGCTCAGATTCCAATCAAGTGGCTCCATGAATTAGCAATTTAAGATGAATTCTAAATCCCACTGAGAGGGAGCAATAATTTACAATTGTGTGGTGATATTAACAATAATTCAGAGCAATGGTGGAAAGACGAAAGTAATAGTGTCATAGCCCAAAAGAGTGAGAAACTGTCTTTCATTTTCAGAATAGCTAGAATGCCAACACAAAATACTCTCTCATACATGAGAGAGAACTTGCTGTCTTAGAGATTTTAAAAGCCTTTTAGAAAGCAGGTAATATAGGACATTGTTCTGTAGCAAAACCTTGCAGCGAGAGACTCAGCCAGTGTGGTTCCATGTCTGGGAGCTGCTCATGGAACCTGTCAGCACACAATCCTCTGAAGGATTGGCTTCCACCTTCCTCTTCAGCATATTTCTCTGACCAGCAACCATACAATGCAGGCCAATATCCAGAGATGCACAAGTCTGTTTAATACAGGTGGTGAAATGGGACTTGTCATTCTCAAAAAGCCATGAAAAATGTGTTGAGATGTCTGCCTGATATTTTCAAAACAATTCTGCTAAGTTAAGATATTGAGATGTCTACCATTCTCCAAGTATTTGTTTCTAATTAGAAAATTAAAAATATTTATTAACAAGAAAGAGAGACCCTACAAATTATGAGACTTTCAGAGCATTCCACAAGCACTTTTTCCTGGAAATTCAAAAGTAACCTGATTCTGACTAATACATGATTTATTACACCATAAAAGGTTGTCATTTTATGTACTTTGAGAAGCTACATTACCTGAGTAGCAGTTAAAGATAACTTGCTTACACCAAGGAGATAAGCTAAATATAGTACAAAGCAGTTTTAAACAGATTAACAAAAGCCTTTTACTGTTACAGTCATATCTGTGAAGAACAAAAACCTACTGAAGGAGGAAAAAAAATAGCACAAACAGCTGGTACCTACAGGGTTGAGCTAAACTACCTCAGGTTTTGAAGTACTAGCAAAATTTTGAAAGGAGAATTGGCATCATTGAGCAAGAACATTTTCTAGCTCCTAAGCAGACTATAATATAAACCGCCATGTGAGCAATACAGAATTGTTCTGTAATGCTGTAATCACCTATTAGAAAGTCTGTAGGACAAAATGTAAATTCAATGAAAATTGTCAGAGATCCTGGAACAAGAACTTGAGCTATTGCCAGCATTTTTTCACTAAAAATCCCACGTAGAGTGAATAGTTGTAATCCAGTCAGGGCTTTGCTCTAACTTTATACACATCCCAACCAAGTTACACAACCCAAACAAGCAGAGCCATGAGTGTGTTCCCAAAACTCATCAGTGTTTGGAGCAAGAACTGCTTTTCTTTGGTCCTGGCTTTAAGAGGCACTTTAAACACATTTTTAAATTCTTCTTCTCAACCATAAAAACAAAAAAGTTCTGTGTTTTTTTTTTTAGTTTGGTTGGTTTTTTTTTTCTTTGTTTTGTTATTGTTGTTTAAGTGAAGGTGACAATAAATATAATTCTAGGAAATGTAGCTTTAAACAAAACATTGTTATTCTAGTATTGGCAGTGCTACAAACCAAGGGCTGTGTGGCCCCCAGGAACAACCTGGACTGATTGAGTACCAGACCTGTAGCAGTGGAACACAGGCAGCATTTCTCAGGGCATTCCCTGCAGGTCCCTGCTCAAGATTTTTTCATGTTTAAATTCTGAAGCTAACAAAAATCCCAGTGCATGTGCTGTAAGTGGCTGCTGTGTGACAGGGCTTTGATGCATGTAAGAGGAAAGCAGAAAATCAGCAGACTCACAGAAATCCCGCCGGCCTCAGTTTTAAGCCAAATGCAATCATCTTATATAAGAGCTCTGTCATAAAAATTACATTGAGCCTTCAGAAAGTAGGCTCACAGTGTGTTGCATTTAAAACTGAATTGCACAGCGGCTCTTGAGTTATGCTCCATGGTACATTGTAGCGACTGAACTTCTAATATAGACTTGAATCCTTACAAAAATTAAAATTTCTATACCTAACACAGAAATACTTCATTTTCAAATCTGTTTATATCTCTGGAGTTGTCCCCATCTCCTGAACACAAGCACAATTCAGCACCAAAGCCCTAAACTTCAGAGAACCAACACAGGAAATTATGATTGGACTCACTTTCCCTATATTTGCTGGAGCCTCCAAACATTGAAATGCAAGAAAAACATTCAACTAAATTAAGGAACATATTCAGCACCTTTCCATCTCCATGAAATAGTGTTTTTGAAAATTAGCCACCCTCACTGACCACCATAAGTGTTCCCAGCTACCCTCTCCAGTGGAAAGATGGAAGGTTACCTCTTTTGCTCTTCTCCATCTGGCTTACACTTTCACAAGTAAATACAAATGACAAATCTTTTGTTTTCCCCATTGGCCATAAAAAAAGAGGAAAATTCATCAGTTTGGGAGAATTAGCAAAGAAAAATCCTAAGTGAAAGTAAGTGAACTGGAGGTAGCAAGGACAATGAGAGAAAAGAAAGTAAGAACGAAATTAAGGGTTTTATGAAAGACACTGAGAGAAGAAATACAAATAGGTACAAATATTGAATGCAGTGCAAAATAAATTTAAAAAATCTCTAACAAATCCAAAAAATATATTATGTAATTTGGACCACAGGAATAGACTGCAGAAGCAAGAGGCAAGCTGGGGACAGATTAGGAAGATTATTAAATTCAGAGATGTTTAGAGCAGATGATCTGAACAAGGATTTCTATCAGTGTGACAGGTAGGTGAGAAAGGTTCAGCTGGAAGTTACTGAAGAAATTAGTGGGGCTTGTGGTTGTGGAGATTAACAGAACTAACATTGCCTACCTCTCCTCCTTTAAACTTTGCAAACTAAAAGCTTTGGAATTTTTAAAACTGTATCTTATTACATTACAAACCAAGTTTTGAGAGACAAACCCCCCCTGGAGTTATGGTGGGTTAGAAATGACAAAACTAAATTCATGTAACATGGAAACCAAAAACATCTTCCCATCCAAAGCCTACAGGGCAGGTCCCTCCCTCCAGTCTTGCCCCTTGTCCAACAGGTGGCATTGGCCTCCTGGTTTGGGGCAGACTGCACAGAGCCCCTCTGGCCCCTAGAGAAGGGAAAGGGGAAGTCTTCTCCTAAGTTCTGTTTTTATGTGTCTCTCATGTTCTTCTTTGGCATCTCCCAGACCCTGCTCCTCACACAACTCCTTTCTCTGTCACATCTCTCATTTTCTTTGCCACTCCTGCAGAGGCACCCAAGAGAAAGGGCCAGTCTTTCCTACCCGCACAGAGGTTACACCTGAAGGACAAGTAACAGGCAATTACTTTATTTTGCATAGTTTCATCAATTAAATTAAGTCAAGTAAAAGCTCTTGTTGCAATTTGATAGACAAATCCAACACAAGACTATTTTTTAGATTGTCTGCTATTTTTATTTCACTGTTACTTATCTGATGCACCCCATTCACTGACTGCTTCTTTGTTTATATGACATATTATTGCATTTAAAAAGGCATTTCAGAGGCATAATAACATTATTTCAGTGCACACAATCACATCAGATGACAAGTCCCTGGCAGCTCTGTATCAGTAACAATTTGATTGCTCCAAATCAGCATCAACACAGTAGGTTTGCAGGAAAGGCTTCCAGTTTTGAATGGCCAGAGAACATCAGTCAGCCAAAAAGCTGGAGCAGCACAAAGTTGGTTAGAAAACACAGGTAGTGAAATCATGATCAGGGTGCTGGAACCAAATCAACTCACTGACTGAAGAGAAAGAACACTCTTACTGAGCAATTGCTTCCTCAACAGCTACATATGCTACATGAGTCAGCAGGTGTGAAATTTAACAGCACTCAAAGGTCTCTGCTTTGAAACCAAGTCCTTCTTTCTTGGAGGAAAAACAACAAAACACCAGCTGAGTAAGGAATAGAAGATACACTGTGGCTGAAGGCTGGTACTGATGTTTTAATGTCAGAGATAGCAGACACCTACATAAAAGGGAAATTCAAAAATAAACCCAGCTACACTGTGAAGTTTCTGCCCTAAATAATGCTTGCTTGAATAACAACAGGAGGCATCATGAGCCTGAAGAAAAGACAAAGATTTAGATAAAACAATATATGGTCTAAGAAGCCACTTACCCATTTTTGCCTTACTACCTCAAACTAGATTACAGAGGATTAATAAACAAAATCCTAAAGAACAGCACAAGTAGGATTCACCTTAAAAGCACTGATAAAATTATAGACTCAAAGAATGGTTTAGGTTGGAAGGGATCTCATTGATCATCTCATTCCAACCCCCTGCCATGGGCAGGAACACCTTCCACAGGACCAGAGTGTTCCAAGCCCCATCCAACCTGACCTTGAACACTTCCAACGATGGGGCAGCCACAGCTTCTCTGGGCAACCTGTGCCAGGGCCTCATCACTCTCACAGGGAAGAGTTTCTTCCCAGTATTTAATTTAACCCTGCCCTCTTTCAGTTTGAAGCCATTCCCCTTTGTGCTATCACTCATGCTCTTCTCAAAAGCCCCTCTGCAGCTCTCTTGGAGTCCCTTTAGGTATTGGAAGGTGCTCTAAGGCCTTCCCAGAGCCTTCTATTCCCCAACAGCCCAAGGGTGTCATAGCAAAGGGGCTCCATCCCTCTGAGCATCTTCATGGCCTCCTCTGGACATGTCCTGAGAGGTCCATTGCGGGAGCAAAGCTGGATGCAGCACTCCAGGTAGGGTGTCTCAAGAATATTCTCCAGTGATGTAACCCCAGAGGTAACATGATATTATTTAGTCTTTGGGTTTTTTGCTTTGTACCATTTTGGCTAAAACAGGATGGCTTAGTGGGGTTGTAACAGTTAATAAATCTGTTGTCTTTCACTTCTTAAATAAGATATAATGAAAATCAAAAAGATTTTATCATTAATTTTAGAAAAAGCAAACAGGCAACTATGACATGGCTTCCCCCCTCGCTCCCCCCAAGCTTTCAAATATCCACCTACTCCAATATGTTAAAAAGAACATTTGAAAGGTCACCAGAAATTCCTGATTTAACGATAAATAAAATGCTGTAAAGGATGCAATCTGAGATGGGGAACTAGGAAAGATCTAAATAGTAAGAATCACAATGAAAGGCAACTTGCAGCAACAACATGTATAGACAGGACTTCAGCAAAGCAAATATTCAGAAGGACAGGAAACGCTGCCTAGAGTGAAACAGGACCAACAGACCCAAAGAAATACAGCCATGATGGGACAACATCACCTGAGTGGGCAACAAGTTAACTTTCAGTTAGAGAAGAATTATCTGAGGAAGGCACCAAGCATCAAGACAGTCTCTATGAAATGTACCTGTAAGTGCAGCTTGAAGGCAACACAGAAATACCCCAGGCTAATGCAAAGATGTCTGTTTTTACAGACCGACTGCTAATAAAGCAATTCTCAAGTTCAGTTCAAATGCAGGCACTTTTTTCTATTTGGCACGAAGTAGATTAACAAATATTTATAGGCAAAAGGTAAGAAGAACTTCAGACCAGCATTCTTCCTTCTGAAAAATTAATGCACAAAACTAGGAAAAAATTAGACCATATGATTTAAAAGAGGATTTAATTTTGGTCCCTGTTCTCAAAGGAAAATAATACAGCAAGGCCATTTTGTTAACACATGCCTCATTTTCTGCTAGAATGCAAAGTCACTCCAAACTGAACAGGCAGCTGGAAATTACAGTTTTGCTCCCTGTTTAACAAGACATTGGTAGCAGCTCAGCTTCCTCTTCCATTGCCAAGCCTTCCACAAGAGAACTAAAAAAGGAGCCATCTGAGGGAGAAGAGAATAAGAGACTATTTTTGGGGACTTAGTTTTGTACACTCAATCACATGACAGCACTGTAAATGTCTCTCTCCCTCTCTATAAATTACATGCTTTTCTTTGAATTCTGCTTGTATACATTGTTTTTGAGGAGATGTCTGTGTACTGCAGTTCGGCCTTCTTCTATGGGGTCAGTCACCTTTACTGCTCACATTTCCTGACTGGAAAGCCAATCTCCCAGATCCTGAGTTCCTGTTGAGCTATGTATCCCTCCATTAAGTACTGTTTGGAGCTGGAAACAGACAGCAGTTATTTTTATATAATGGTGAAATAAGACATCATTTATATAAATAAATGAAACCATTTATACAAGTCAAAGGACAACTTTTCGTTAAAAATATTATTTTTGAATCAGTTTGTACTATTATTATTATTATTATTGTTATTATTATTTCACAAATCCTGCAGTACCTGATGGTTGCCTACACGGTTAGCATTTTAAAATATTTCATCCTATGCATTCCCCCTCTATTCCAGGGGTCACTGCCTGCACGCTTCCTGCTCCCTGAAAACTGAGCTGCTTTCTCCTGATTTATCAGTAATTTCCAAGTTCATCCACACCTACAGCCCTGGCACTGTGAACCACACACAGTACAACTTGTTTTAAGGATCACACTATTTTCGTTAAGGGTTTTCTTTCTGCCTTAGGCCACATTTTAAGTAGACTGTACACAAACACTTCAGCATTACTGTTATTCTATGTGTGAGAGAATTGAGGTACTAGCCTAGACTATACAGGACAGAAAGGAACATGCCCTCCTCATTCCTGGACACTGGGCAAGTTGGAGCTCACACAGCTGAAGAGAAATCGATTCTCCACCATGCAGAGCTCTCAGTTTATGTTTAAGAACTTTCCCAAAGCTTAGTGAGCCAAAGGAGTTTTCCCAGTGACGAGAAGGTGCCTTGCACACTCAGAGGTGACATCTGGAGAGCCTTGCAGCTGATTTCCTGTTTCCCTGTGACACTAGGCTGATCCATTTCTGAATTGACTCCTGCCCAAAGCAGTGAGACATGTCTGCCAGCACAGGCTGCTTTTCAAACTGTTTTGCTGAGATTGTTGTTTCTTTCACCTGGGTCACATTTACTGTCAAATTGCTCTGTCAATATTAACCACTCAAGTGAGGGCTTTTTTTTTAGGCTGTTTATATATATAAATCAGCAAAGGCTGAGAATGAAAGGCTGAAAAGGGAGACCCAGTGAAGGTTCACAAAATGTAATTTCTACTCTCCATCACCTCAGAATGCTTTCAGTTCTTGAGAGCACATAAACAAGGTAAAAACCTCAGGAAGTGGTAAACAACATCTCAGAGATAGGAAACAAAAAATGAAAGACTCAGTAAGTAATCATCCAAAAATGAAAGCAAAGCTGGAAAATAACATTTCTAAGGAACAACTGGTTTAGCACGTGTGTATAATCCACTAACACAGAACTAGCACATCTAATGATATGTAATTGAAATTTATGAATATTAATTTATAATTAATTTTAAATAGCTGTAAGCATCGTAATAAATATGGAAGTCCAATATTAGACTTTTATACCAGATACTAGCCATGAAAATGTTATATAACTATTATTTTTTTAAATCTCTTTGCCTCTTCATTTCAAAAGTAGAATGGACACTTTCTGACAGATACATGTCAAGCACAACCAGCAGAATGTTTTCTGAGATAGAGAGACAAGCAGCTGCGCTCAATAAAAAGCTCAGCAGAAGAAAACTGCAGGGATTTTACCAGCAGGATAGGCAGAGTATAGAAACATCAAGTGAGCCAACATTTAGGACAGCTTCTGGCAATGCAGAAAATCTATATGCAACATATAGATTTTTTAGCTTTCTGCACAAGTCAGTGTGTGTTTAACTCACCCATTTGTTGCCAGGACAAACAACACATATTGTGCACAACTGTGCTGTGGATATAGCAGGACATAATCAAAGCAAATGTTAAAATAATTGTATAAGTAAGCAGAAATTGGTATCCTTCATTATCTACAGGATAGTGAAATTGAAGAAATTTTCCCCAAGAATGAATAAAAGAAATAGCATTGGCTCTGAAAAGGAAGTGTTACTCCATAGGAGCAAAATGTGAAAATTCAGTATGAGCATGATATAAAAATAAGATTGTTAAGTAGATCAGAAAGAGCAAAGGACTATGAGGTCATAGAATATCTGACCAAAACTTGTGATTACATGGAAATGAGGGTCTGCACAAGCCTTTTTTGGCTTGACACTATGTTCACTATGACTGTCACTTTTAGGGCTATGAACAACCAAACCTTGAAATTTCTGGGAAATATTTGTGCACACCTGTAACTAGGGACATCATTGTTCCAAGGCCAGGTACAAGGCATTGGCTACAGCCTGTGCACCACGGGGTGAGGTGTCACTCCTCTGAATATTGTTTATATTATTGTTAGGAAGCTACTCCATGGGTTTCAGTGCTGCTCACACAGAACTGACACACTGTGACAAACAAAACACAGTGAAGGTGGCAGTCCCTCTCGTGTCTTTTTTAAACAAAAAACCACTCCACCAATTACTGTCTCCCAGCACTAGATATGACCTGTGTTAGAAGCTGTTACACCAAATGGAGCTACAGCCACAAGTGCTGAAATGTTTCTCTGAGCACATCTTGTTCAGAGCTAGCAACAATCCCTTCTACTTTGAGATATTCCTGTGTAGGAGGAAATGATTTGGGGCAGATGCATATGTCTATTAGCCTGTCAGAATAACTAGATTGTTTATTGCTTATTTCTTTGCTAGTATGTTTGATGTGTATCTATTCATCTACAGAAATGAGAAGTACAACACAGAGAAACTCTATTCGATATTTATTTGAAAGCATTGCTCTTTATAGATAAAGGAAAACAAGGTAAATAACTCTTCTGAAAGACCTCTGATATGTAGGAACCCTTTGAAATTTTGGCAATGCTCTATCAGCACAATAACTGACAATCTGTCCTGATATAGCTGAGAAAAATCTTCTCATGTTCTTTCTCTAAAAGACCATCAGACTAAGACAGCCTCTAAGCAAGAATGACGGGTTGATCAAATCAGTCAGACAAAACAAAGGGCTCTTAAATATAGCAAGTCTATGCTAATATTCCTTGCTAGGTATTCCAAGGTTTTATTTCATGTATCAGATGACTTGGGAAATGCTGCAAAATTGTGTGCATCTCTGTATTAATAATCTATCATGCCTTACTACTGAAGAGCCCAGAGCAAAGGAAGAACTTACCACAAAATGAAAAACTTTCAGCATACATAAAGTGAAACAGCTCTTGCAAAAAGGAGATACGTAAGATGAGGTATATTTTACATCTTCTGTAGCTGTTCAGTAGTTACTTTAACAGAATTTCTTAGAGCACATTAAGATAAAAAAAAAAAAAAAAACCCAGACCTCTCAGGCAGTAAGACCAGTATGGAANCTTTAACAGAATTTCTTAGAGCACATTAAGATAAAAAAAAAAAAAAAAAACCCAGACCTCTCAGGCAGTAAGACCAGTATGGAAGTTTCAAGCCCACAGAGCCACCTTGTAATTTACAGGTATCATCTACTCATTTCCAACCTCCCATCTTCACAATTATTGTTAGCCCACATGAGAAGAAACAAACAAACCCAACTATTATGAAATGCTCTCAGATATCAATGGTGTATTTTCACTTTTAAGCCTATAAACCTAAAAAACCTACAAATAAATAAATAGACAGTTATTTTTCTGATACAGCTTCATAGTTGTTTTTCAACCTAGCCACTTGGCTCCCATGCCATGAAGTTCAGGTATGCATATTAACCACTGGGACCTGAAAATACCTCTGGTGTCTCTATCACTGTACAGTAAATCCCTTTCAGACTAAACTTCACACTAAACACAGGGATCTGAGAAACTTTTACAACTACTTTCAGGCAGCTGAATATGAAAATTCAGTTAAAGTCTCCCTTCTCTCACTAGCACATAAACATTTAGGGCTTGACTCTTAGTAACTTGAAACACAGCAATCTAATACTAAGAAGTTTTTAAGACTTGTTAAAAACGCCTGCTTTAATACAATCTATGGTCAGCTCATTACAAGAGTTAACTTGGTAAAAATACTAAGAAATACATGCTTTTGTAGACTAGAGCTCTCTTTTTGTGACTGGTTCTTGGTTTAAACAAGCAGTGAATACAGGAAATGGTTGTGCCCCAAGTTTACCTTCGAGTAAGTCTCTTGCCAGACCTGGTTCTGCCCCCGTGGACCGAACAAAGTCTGACAGGACTGCATCCATATCAAGAGTCATGTGATCATTCAGAGGTGCTGCCAGACATGCAGCAGCAGTTGGATTCACTGGCTAGCTAAAAGGTCTCCATCTGCCAGGAGAAAAAGAAGCAGGGTTTAGAATATACACCCAGGTTTCCTCACGTTTTTCCTCTATTCCCCAAACAGGATTATTGAAAAAGCTAAAACATACAAATTATAGCATATTAAAATAAACAGCATTTGTCATCCATCTCTGCCTTAGCCTAGAACTGCTGATCTCTCATACTGGAAGGTTTTCTCTATCTTAATACTTCATATTTTTATTGATTTTTCTTATGTGCAGCTCGTAAATAGCTTTGCAACTTGACTACAATTCAGCTAAAGACAAGATTGGTTTATTAAAAGCAAAATCACCATATTATTGTCACTGCTCATAAACTGAAGTTTCGCAAGGATTTAAATGTCTAGAGCTCTTTTGCCTTTCTAATACTAACACACAGAGTAGAGCTTAAGATTACTTCTTTTATTTGCCTTGCCAATACACTTTCTGTAATTTATAGATTCTCTGCTGTACTGGGTCTAACTGGGATGGAGTTAATTTTCTTCTTTCCTTTTCTAGAACTGTGGCTAAACCAGTGTTCATAATAGCTGATATTACAGTGATTTAAGAGGTTTATTTGTTTTATTTTCTTTTACTGGTAACCAATGCTGTAGCTGCTGAACAATTTCTACTGTGTTTATGAGCAGTCTGTGGAGGACAATCTCACCAGGGTGCTCTCCTGGGGGCATGATCACCCAGGGACCTGTTATGAGGCAGATCATGTTTTGCCCCAAGTGAAATGTGACAATGTCTGGCATGGGAATTTTTCTTGCCAAATCCATGGTTAACAAAAATATATCTGCTCTCACACATTTTGCATCTACTTTTCATTCCCAAAAACAGGAGCATCCTCCTTCTAGGCAAAGCTCTTTACAAACATAAAACAGAAATTGAAGGCACCACAAGAGGCAAGCTATTAAAACAGCTGGAATTTAAAACACAGTCATTCTAAGTGTATTTCCATACTTCAACCCTGCTGCACTGCTGCTGAAATAGTGCAAAGCAAAGAAAACAGGATGAAATTAAACAATACACAACGTAAGGAAAAGCATATGTTTTACTTTCATGCTTGTTATTCACTGGTCAAAGTTTACCTTTGAGCATGAATTGGATTTTTCCTGTTGATTCCCCCTCACAGGCTCAGCTGCAACTTTACCTCGTGCCAAGGTTAAGGACTGGCATGGAGATTTTCTATTGGCAGCAGATGATGTTGGTTGGTTCTTGCTTGCACCACAGCTACAGGGAAATAAACTGTGAAAGAAATTGGAAACCAATTAATTTCACTGTCCCCCACATGAAACAGTCCTCTCCTACTTCATGTGTAATTACCTGGTTATACTTAGCCTGAAAAATGGAATGCCTTTGCTTTCTTAGAAATTGCCTTTTTCTGCAAGTATATATCTCTGCTACAGTACAAACATCATTTACCTTCTGCCCCAGGAGGGTGGGGTCCTTCTCAGCCTAATCCATGGGAGCTGGCCAATAAACCCAACTTACTACAACAAACTAAAAGTTTGTGGGATATAAAATCACAGAATCATAGTATTGTTACAGTTGAAAGAGACCTTTAAGATCACTGAATCAATGAGGCTGGAAAAGACCTCCGAGATTACCAAATCCAACCTATGACCTGACCCCACCTTATCAACTTGACTGTGGCGGTAAGTGGCATGACCAGTCTTTCCTTAAGCACCTCCAGAGGTGGTGACTCCAGCACCTTCCTGAGCAGCCCATTCCAATTTTCATGAAGAAATTCCTCCTGATGTCCAACCAGTATCTTCCCTGGAGTACCTTAAAGCCATGTACTCTTATCCTGTCACTGTTGCCTGGGAGAAGAGACTGCCACCTGTCTCACCACAAGCTTCTTTCAGGCCAGAGCAATAAGGTGCCACTCAGACTCTTTTTCCCCAGGCTAAACAACTCGAGCTCCCTCACAGCTCCTCATCAGACCTCTGCTCTTGTGGATACCAGTTCCACACTTGTCAGGACAAAGGCAGATTACACTGTTGCTAATCCTACCTACTTCACCCTCTTTTGACCTCTATACTGCACCACCACGTTTCATACCTTTTATACTGTTTATACAACTGTATCATTACGTTTGGGCCACATGAGGATAGCAGAGGAGCTGATCTTTTCCTCTCTATTCAGCAAGACTGGTCTGGAATGTTATGTCCATTTCTGGATCCACAACACAAGAATGGCATGGACATATTAGAGTGAGCCCAGTGAAGGACCACTGCAGTGGGTCACATCTGTGCAAGGGAAACACTGCTAAAAGGTAATCCTAATGAAGAGGTAGTAACAGAAGGAAAGCTGGAAATATTGAAGAGACTAGTTAAAAAGGAAGGCAGATATTTTGGAAAGAGAACTACCTTAACAGATTATGGTCAAATTTGATATCTAAGCTCTGTCTCAACTGAATCTGTTCCAATGCAGGACAAAAATGCTACTTTTATTTTTAACAAATACTCATACATAGATGCACTGTACTCAACAGCACTAATCTGTACAAAAAGATCACCAGAAACTGAATACAACTAATTTCTTTAGTGACTACAAGAAAGAATGAAATGAATCTTAGCCAGCAGGACGGAAACATATGGATCAAACTAAAGGAACCTGTCAGAGATGATACAAAGCATTGGTGCATTTCAGATCACCACCAGAAGTGACTCAGTAGTATAACGAGTGTTAATTTAAAATGCACCAGCTGGGCACTCAAGTACAGTCACTGTGTGGGGGCTGCAGTGCTCATAAGTTTGGGGAGCTGAAGTGCATATCAGCTTGGAGAAGCCAATTCATGAGCTGTCTCAGAATCAGCATTACTTCAGTATTTTCAACAGTAAAAAAAGACATCCTTCTCAGAGCAAAAGACAAGATCAATCTCTGCATTTATGACATCATCATCACCTCAAAATTACCACACAGAATGTACACTCTGGAAATAAAGAGGAGAGTTAGCAGGATCCTCTCTGCATACATTTGAACTAAAACTGTTTTTTCCCCATAGAAGTTGTTTGTTCAGCCCTTTAGAATTTAGATTTTAAAAACGAAACAAAACAAGAACAAAACCCAACAGAAAAAGTCTTAAAATATTATCTTTGCCAGAAAACTACTATCGGCTGTGAAAACCCACCCAGATGGAAGTGTGAAAAGTAAGCAGAAAAGAAAATAAGTGAAAAATTCTAAAAGAGGTAGTGACTACTCAAAAGGCAGAGGGCTCTCAGTCCCACTTCTCCCCAGACAGATTTGGTCTCTCCTCAGCTAAGGAACCATCAGCACCACCTTTGCTCTTGATGGCTTGTCAAAGCATTAACACAACTTACGCTTTAAATACACACATGGAGCAGATCTAACACAATCATTCAGCTCACACCACTCCTCCTGTGGGTAACACTACAGACACACACAGACACCTGCAGTTTTCATTTCAAATGGGTCACACACGACACACAAACGTCACTTTGAACTGAACAGGGACTGAAACATCTCAGCTATCAAAACACAGAAAGACCTTGGTTTTCACTCACTTTCTGGCCAAATTTCTTTCCTAAAAAATTTCTTACTTATACAGTGCAAATAAAAGAGGCGGTGGAATTGGATAATTTGTTGTATATTATAAGAAAAAACATTTTAAAAGTGTTTATAGAGGAGATACTGATTACTTTGAAATGTTAAGATGGGCTAATAGGACTTGAAATCAAATTAGTACAATCTCAGTTATATTTGATCTTTTCTCCTTTAAGTACCTCTTCCTCAAAGCTGTGCCATACTTGGAAGTAAACAGTCTTCACCTGAATCTAAATTTAACTTCTTCAAAATAAAATAGCTTCATCCAGTTAAATGATACGAAGATTATTTTTTTCTAAAGAAGCTTAAAGAGATGCACAGGGCTAACTACTGAAGCAAAAGCAACCATGTTAAAACAAATCCCGTGCATCCAGAACAGACACAGCTGACAAAACCAAAGTGAGGAACAGAGAGAAAACAGCACACACTGGACGAATCCTCAGGAAGACAGAATGACTAAGCTACAACTAAGATCCTTCACGTTTCTAATTTTCAAAGAAAGGATGAAATAAGCACCATCAATAAGATGCACAGTCTTGGTGCTCTGGGAAACCAATGGAGAGACAGCCAGCATTAAACCAGATCCCCCCAGGCTGTTCTTCTGTCCCTGCAGTGTGACAGGACTCAGGGCCTGTTTAACATCACTGCTGGCTCTCAGCTGCTCTGGCAATGCACAAAGGCGCAGTCACTCCTGGGTGTAATGTTCCTGCTGCTTGGACTGGCTGTGAAAGCAGAAAGACCATCCTTGTGCACAGTTTGAGATTGGAAAGGCCACAACTGATTGGAAATACCATAATTCTACAATCTTGGCAATATTAAGAAATTAAACTACTCTTTATTAGGTTAAACTATTAAGTAAAAATCTATAAGTAAACAATCAAGTTCAGTAGAGAAGATTTGTTCAGGAAGAGAAGAGCAGCTTTAAGGGAAGTGGTAGTTAATGCAAGCCACTTCAGAAAGTGGAGATGGTATTTTTTTTGCTAACTGGATTTAAAGGCATTAGTTGAAGAAGCCAAATCGATGGTAATTATCTAAACAAAAAGTAACTGTGAACTGATGGCAAAGTGGGGCATTTGTATGTTAAAATGTGGACTCTCAAAACACAGTAAGATTACAAGACAACATTTGGTGAAGGCCATCTACCTTCTCAAGTCTAAAATATCAGCGTTTTGGAACAAGAGGAGAAGAACAAAAAAGACGAAAAGTAAAACCTCAAATCAGACCTTACTAAGGTTTTATCTACACAGTGGAACTCAGGAAAATTAACCAAATTAATTTAATTGGATTTATCTATATCCATTAAATTCCTTTACAAACACTTTCATCTGTGAATAAAATGCTGGCCTTAATTTGGTTTAGCTCATCTTGCCTTCAAAGGGACTTAAACTGAATTCACTGGAGGCCACTTTAATTATGAATGGGATAGTGCACACAGGGATTTAAGCTGCCCTCTTCAAATTCCTACATTTACTTGATTTGCATCAATTTTTCCTGGTATCTTGTGCAGACAAGTCCCAAACAGATACATTAGACACAGAAGTGGAAAAAAATAGAGAAAGAAAGAAGCTATGCTGAAGAATCCTCAGCTCTGTGGGAACCATCAAAGAAGAGCTGTCCAAGAGAACTGTTCAGGTACTTCAAGTCCAGTTCTAGGATAAATACCATCAAGGTTCAGGGACCAGCTGGGAAGTATTTTAAAACTGCAGCTACATTTCAATTTTCTGAGATGTTATTTAAAGTGTCTACTATTTACTTACATATTTGAATTATTCCAAGCTAGAGCTATAATGAAGGACACAACTAAATTATCTTTAGATGAGATTTTTACAACTGTATTTTCATGGAGCTTCAGAGGGTTTTCATAATACCATTTGTATTACTTAAGAGTGATTACATTCTCAGAAGGAAAAAATGTCACAGAAAAATAGGAAGTCCATAGAAACAGGGGTCCTAAACTGGAATAAACCAAGCAAGAAACAGGGCCTTTTCAGTTAATGACCTTCTACATCCCTGCACCAGTATTTTTTCAGGATAAAACACTACCATTGCTATAGTATTTTTTTTTTCAAAGAAGAAAATGTGATATATATATATAACAAGATAAAACAAAATATGGAGAATAAATGTAAGTCAATTACAATGTTTTCTATTTTATTCACAAGGGCCCTCATAGTGTGTTAATTGTATTCTAACAGAAAGCAGCTGCACAAAGAATAAATGTAACACCACTGATAAAGCCGGAATTTCTGTGAAACAAATACCTTGATTTTAAAACAGATTCAAGTATTAATTATTCTTTTATCTTTGAGAGTGATAAAGAAGTAGGCAGGATTATACTGCACTGGAAAGATGAAAACTAGGCTTTCAGATGTTAATCTGAGGCCTCTTATTAAATGCAGTTTCATTAAGTAACATGCATCTACTTTACTAGAATAGATCTCTAAAGAAGCAATATGAACAAACTAGATTTCTTCCTCATTTGGATATTTTTCCTTATTTTTTCCTCTTGTTTCCTTGTTTATGAATTTGTCCTAATACAGCAAGAAGATCTTTTATCGAAATACTGAATATATTTCTCCGAACGCCATCTTCCTTTCTAATACAGAAGGTATGCTGGCCAAAACTCATCTTAACACAGCTTTCTCTCCTCAAAACATCCATCATGTACTCTGCCTGCATACAATTAACTTCAGTGCATGAAAAGCATGCATTCTGAGCAGCCATTTTCAGATACCGATAACATGGAGTTTCATTACTTTTTTTCAAGTCAGCCTTGCATGAGGAGTGACCCACTCGGCCCTGTGGGCACCTCGAGAAGCCTCCAGCTCCACAGCCAACACCACGAGGAGAACCTCCTGCAGTTCCCTACATTTTGAGGTCTTCGCCCCCCCTGTTTCTACATTGCGACGTCTGAAATCGATCGTCATAGCAACAGGAGGCCGATCCTCCGTTCGCAGCGCACACGGCCTGGTGCGGAGCTGCTGGCCCCGGGCCGCACGGC